>CM053026.1:272221117-272397618 GCA_028564925.1 Lithobates sylvaticus | reverse complement strand
CATGGACTGTCAAAGGGACTTTTTGGATGATTCCCTTAGTCAAGTTGCAATTCCTTATTGATTTTGGATATACGTGTTGTTATAGAGGGCTCTATATTTTTCATATTATATAGTTACATAGCTAGATGGGTGTGGATATGTGTGTGTTTATGTCAATACCATTTTCCATATTCCTGTATATTGCATTCGCTAAGATGCCTATCTAAGAGTTTATTTTTAACTATCAACAATTCCCGCTGGTACCACCAATTGTGGAAGGGAGTTCCACATCCTCCCCCCTCTGACAGTAAAGGACCTCCTACCCAGTTTTAAAGTTAAACCACTTTTCCTCCAAATGAATTGAGTGGCTGTGTGTATTGTTAAACTTCCTGAAATCTAAGAGGGTTTTCCTTTGCTAGAATCACCATTGAGGTATTTGTATATCGCTATCATATTTCCTCTTAAGCGCCTCTTCTTCGGGGAGAATAAGTTTAATAATACACATAAACTTGGTGCAGCGCTATACCAAAATTGTGCATACCCTATCTAAATGAACCCTCATAATAGCTCACTAAATTGTTAGTGCTATAAACAATATTGTACAATCAGTTTACTTTGCAAACAAAATTTTGCATGGATCATTACTCAAAATAAAAACAAGGTGTCCCTCTAGTTCTAATAAAAGTGCTAATGCTGTAAACAATAAAAGCACATAAAATACATTGTATATTAAGAACATATATGCATCTTGAAGAGCTTGACACGTTTCATGGATTCATCTTCCTCAGGAGCAGATGCATAATGTATATATCTTGGCTCAGAGTACAGACACGTGGTACTAGGAATTTGGGGACCATTGCAAGTGTCCATCCCGGGAGATATGGTGGTAAGGACCCACGAATAGGCCGGACACGCACCTTCAACTCCCCAAAAGATGGGGATATCCAATCCATGTTGAAGTCACTTGTGGTGCACAGCAGTGGCTCCTTATGTGTCTTGTATTCCCAAAGGGAATCCTGGTCAAAAGGTGGTGTGCAGTAAGCCCAAGAGCAGCAACAACTGTGCACCCCCAGCGACTTCAACATGGATACCCCCATCCTTTCGGGTGTTGTAGGTGCCGGTCTTGCCTTCCTGTGGGTCCTTTCCACCACAGCTCCCAGGACAGACACTTGTGTGGTCCCCATTTTTTTGACAAAGCGCATGCACGCAAAACATGTAAGTCGTGGCAACAGAACAGTGGACGCTTACACAACTGACTTCAGGACACCTTTCTCCTTCATCTCCGGCACAGAATTGACATCACAGAAGGCGCATAGGCGCACTGACAATATCAACCCTGCTCGGCATCACACAATTTTTTTACTTTTTGGAATAAGTAGCACTGTTTATGCATACATTACTACATTGGAATTTATTTGATAATTTTTTTAGAGCGCTGCATTTTGTGTTTTTTTCTTTGACTGTTGCATCTCTTGCCCTGCTGTGCTGGCTGAACTGGGTCTGATCCACTTATCTGATTACTCCTCATCAGAGCACCCTTGGTCTCTAGAGTCACAGTTCTCCAGGTGCTATGTGTTTTTTATGTAAACTTTTGAGCATAACTGTATGTTACAAATTGGATGTGCTATAATACAGTATGTTCAATAAACACAATATTTTGATTTATCCTCCAGTTTCTTCCGCCTCATTTAAAGTCCCAAAATCCTCCTTGTTATTGGCTGTTGTAAGGGGCTGGGTGATGTCATAGTCTGGAAAAAAATAAAAGCAGCACAAATGTAAATTTTTACAGCACAAAACAGCACAAACGTAACACTAAAGAAACACACTTGAGTTTTTATTTGTGCTGATTGTAGGGGGGCCAGCTTTGCTGAGCTTAACTGGAGTGACATCTTGTCTTGTTGTTGTTCTCATTTTGAGTATTGATCCATGCACAATTTTGTTTACAAAGTATACTAATTGTACAATATTGTTTACAGCACTGGCACTTTAGTGAGATATTATTAGGAGGGTTAGTTTACATTAGGGTATGCACAATTCTGGTATAGCAATGCACCAAGTTTATGTGTGTAGCGCTGGTATTTTCGATACAGACGCTATACATGAAAATGTAGTTTGTCTGAAGCTGTAGTTTAGCTCAGACTGAGACTGCCATTATTGTAAATTCTGGTTTCAGCTTGGCTGGTTGTGTGGTTTTCCCCTTGGCCTAGGGATGGCACCCTATTATTTCGACCAAGGTTGGAAATTGATACAAGCTGGGTGTATTGAGTGCCTCTTTGCCTGGAAACAGTCAGTGGGTGTGGTCTGCCTGCTGTGCAATTCTGGGAGGGGGTACTTAAGGGACAGACCTCGTGACAGGGAGTTCTTTTCTGACCTGATGGCCCTCCTGGCCTAAGGTGTCACTGCCGCTAAATTGTCTGGGGGCCGGCTGGCCCGAGGTGTCGTTACTGAAGGTAGGCCCAAAAGTCTCGGGGCCTACCGATCCAGGGATGGTCATGTGCTGTCTTGCCTGCGGGAAGAAGCCAAGCGACTGGAGGATCCAGGGGAGGACTTTTCAGGAGAAGGCCGTGTAACAAGGCCAGTGCCTCTAGAAGAGCCTGGAGACTTAGTTGGAGGATGTATCCCGGGTCACCTACCACACAGTACCGTAGGTTCGGAAGAAGGGAACTGGTACTATGTGATCAAGCCTTGACATTGCAAAAGTCGCTAATTACCCAATCCTGTGGCAGAGGATTGTGTAACGGTTATACCAAATCTTAAAGTCTGTGGCAGAGACTATGACTGAGCATCGGCTGCTAGGTCAGTGAGAGAGGCCTATCCGGTGGTTGCTGAATCCAGTTGTGAAGCTGTTGTCCTCTGGATCAAAGAAAGTATTCCTGATCTGCAATTCAAAGGTACCTGAATTCCCCTAAACCTTCCATCCCTCTATTGCATGTGTCTTTCTTAAATAAAGCATTGGAAAAAGAGACTATGTGTCAGAGCTAAAATCTGTGGAAAGAAGTCTTTAATGGGACCCCTATGACGGATATGGTGGAACAGTACAGGAACGGTAAGCCCAATCAAATACCAGCCGCTCCTTCGGGGGTAGGTGCTACATGTGTATTATAAGTACTATCTCCCGAATGGATATAGAAGGTGCATAGCAGCTTAATAAAAAGGAGATTTTCAAAAGTAACCATTATCTGAGCGCAGAAATATAGAATACTTTTAATACTTGTAGTTGTTCCTTGTAACCGAAGTCCTCCAGTCCCCTTATTAGTTTTGTTGCCCTTTTATGAACTCTCTCCAGTTCCAGCACATACACACACACATTTCTAAGGAGTGGTTATCAAAACTGGATGGCATACTCAAGATGCAGCTGGACCAGAGTTCTGTAAAGTGGTATTATAGTTTTATCTCTTGAGCAGTGGCGGCTGGTGGTATATTTCTGGGGGGGTGGCAAACAGTGCACCCACAACCCCCCCATCCAGTCGGTCAGATAGTTCCCAGCCTGGTACATAACCCCATCTATGGCATGAGCAACGGCTTCCCCTTGCTTCTCCTCCTCTGCATCATGGCGTCTCCTCCCTCCCTCCTCCTAGGCCAACTGGAATGCTTCTCCTTTTGGCCAATTGAGAAACGGGTCTCACGACCTGCTTCCTGATTGGCCAGGAGGAGAATCAGTGTGACAATAGAGTATATTGTCACACAACTAGGTGGACTCTTTTTTGAAGCCTTTTAGAGCCTCTGGCTCTAATCATGTGCTTCAAAAAAAAACAAAAAAACCCTGGTTGGAATACATGCGTCTGGCGCCGCACATGTAGATTAGGGATTCAGATATTTGACCAGGATAAAAAAACATATATAATGTTTGAGGGTTCTGTGCAATGTTCTAGCAAATAAAAAATATGATTTTTACATGTAGGAGAGAAAAGAGAGAAATGTCTGAATTGGCCCTTGTTAGCAAGTGGTTAATGTTGGACACATTGGGAGAGATTTACTAAAACTGGTCCACCCAGAATCTGGTGCAGCTGTGCCCTGTAACCAATCGGCTTAGCTTGTTCTAATAAGTTTTGACAATAAAACCTAGAAGATGATTGGTTACTATGCACAGCTGCACCAGATTCTGTGTGCACCAGTTAATCTCCCACATTGGGTTCATGTCATGATACATTACGTTCTGTCCATGCTACATCTTTCAATGTGTGTAGCTCAACATGCAGCTAAACCCTCCTATTCTGCAATAAGCCAGACTGAGTGTCATTTTTAAGCCTTATTAATAAAACAGGGTGGGTGAAACTATGGGAAGAAAACAAAGTACACATAATCAGTATGTGAAACACATAGAAATACAGAACAATAATGCAGTGGATGGCAGTAAGGTTCATACCTTAGTAGGAGAAATACCTTTGTACTTGGTCTCTGTTATTAGGTAGGCATCGCCTCTGTGGTCTGAAGGGAAGAAGAGCGACCCAGCTGTTTGTGTCATCTTTGACTTGTCCCTGCGCCATTATGTCCAAATAGAGTTTGTCCTCAATAGACATTGCCATCTGATGCTCCTCCTTTGTTCTTTGAAAGACACTGCACCCTAAATGGTATTGGTCACTGTCACAGGTAAGGTTGTCACTATAGAGGCCTACGAACGGACAAGGCAAGTGGATAGTGTATGGCAATTCCTTTATGAGGAAGTAGTTGTGGCATGGCTGGAATGAGGAGGGACATCCATTTTCGAATGTACTTGTATGCATGCTGTTAACAGAGGTAGGTTTGTGCATACTTCCTATACAGACATCTCCTATAATGACCCATCCTAGGTCAAACTTCTGGGCATAGGGAGCATTGTGAGGACTATTAATTTTAGCTCTTGCTTTATGGACTCGTAAGATATCTCTCCTTGGGAGTAGGATTGTCTGAGCCTGAGGATTAAGTTCTGGTAACAAGTGCGCTGTTCGTTTCAAGTGCGGGTGATGAACCGCTACATTTGGTGTAGGAATTTCAGAACTGTGATCAGGGATCTGATTGCATTCAATAAAAGTTGGTAAGGACAGGCATGTTTGTCCATCAATAGACTCAACTAGGTAGCCAGATGCTCTCCTCCTTGCCATCTCGCTTTTCCTGCATGCTTTTCCCATTCTTAAGGAGTAGGGAATGTTGGAGCCTTTAATGACAAATATGTCAAAGGAGGTTGAGCAGGTGAGCAGGCTAAAGACGTGTTACTTTAATCATCAAGAATTGCATAAAGCTTAATGGCTTTGTTCCTTTGGCCTGCTGGATAAACTCTGACTAGAGGGATTTTAGATTACGATCTGCCACCTATGATTCCTTTGCAGACCTGCATTGTGAAGTGATCTCTGGTGTAGTTGTTGCAGTGTATTCCTCCTCCCCATTGTGCTCACTAGTGCTGTCAGTGCATTGTAATGTCCATGTGGCTGTGTTGTGATGTGAGCTGTCATATCCTGTGCATTTTACACTGACCTTACAATCCTTGGCAAAGTGAGATGTCGATGAGCAGCACTTGTTGCAGATGTTGTTATCCTTCAGGAAGACTTTGTGATCCTCTGTGGACTTCTCTCTGAAGGCTGTGCACTTTATAAGAGGATGTGGCTTCCTGTGCAATGAACACTGCTTACCAGAATATTTGACCTTTGTCTCTGGGTTGGAGGAGCTGGCAGACCTGTGAAAAGAATCTGGAGGAGCCACATTAGTTTTATGGACTGCTACTGGAGGCTTACAAGGCTTCAGTCCTGTAGGAGCAGCACATGACAATGTGAAGTCAAAACTAGGGACATTTCTTGTTCTAGCTTGCTGGCTTTCAATGTCCACAAAAACAGAGAAAGGGGGGAATGGAGCATTATACTGTCGTTTATATTTGGAGCCATGTCTGATCCACTGCTCTTGTAATTTTTAGGGTAGCTTTTGTACAATGGAGTTGACACCTCTGGATGTTTAAAGGAAGGCAAGTCCTTGTAAATTCCCTTCGGCTTTGGCTACCTGAAGTTCCATTAGAAAGTTACTTAGCTCCCTGAGTTTCTGATAAGTCTTGTTAGGTATCGTAGCAAAGTTATCAAGTCTCTTGACAACAAGTGCATTTTCTATTGCTTCTGCTGAGCCAGTATATTGATCAAGTCTATCCCAGATCATTTTAAGGCCAGTGTCTGGGTAGATAATTTGTATGGTCCTGATTCACCTGGCATGTTCGGCTGATTAATTTCCAAGCCATTTCATCAGGAGGTCTATCTCTTCATTACATGACAAGTCTAAGCCTCTAATAGTGTTAGATAGCTTAGTGTTTAGTAGCTTTCTGGGCTGTGTTTAAACTTTTCAAGTCCTTTTGTGACAAACTCATTTTGTACAAAGAACTTGGCAAAGGCTACAGTGGCTTGATTAGCTGGCTGTGTGTTGCTATGGTGAAAAGGTGGTGTGTGATCATACCTTTTAAGAGTTTCTGGTTTAACTCAGTCCTTGGCGTACCATTCTGGAGTGAAGGCAGAACCAGGAGGATAATTTGTAGATTCTAGTACCTTGCATGTAAGATGTCTGGTGTAAGGGGTTTTGCTTTGCTTGGAGTTCTCCTGTTTGCAGATTCAAGGCTTGTCGCTGTCTTGTGGTGGTGCTATGTAGCATCCTTAGTTTGTCTTCTCAACATAATCTTTGTTGCTGCTTGGTCTGGAGTGTTGATAGACGTAGTCTGAAGTGCGTTGTAGAGGATCTTGAGGTTCAGCTTCTGGGCTGAGCACTGCTGTGTCTACTGTGTTCACTCTCAGGGTATACAGCTAATTCTAAGGCCTCTGCTTCAGCTATAGCGACCGCCACTTTATTCTCTACAGCAAGCTTCTCTAGGCCTGCTTATAGTAAAGCTTTCTGCATTTCCAAGGATGCTTCGTATTGTGCTTGTTACTGCAACTTTTCAGCCTCTAATCGTGCACTGAGCAATAGCGAGTGCATTACTTGCAAATGAGGATATAGAGGAACCAAAAGGCTGGGACCTTGTTTTAGGTGAAGATGCTCGACTCTACGACATGTTGCTTGCGGAAGTGCCTAACTATGTAGAGACTGCTGTGCTGCCTTATGTAAGTGGCTGCTCTGACAGTATAGCAGGCCTCTGTGTAGTCCCTGTGTATCCCACTGGGTAGCTACTGTATCGCCAGCGGCACCTGTTTTAGAAGCTGCTGTTTCACTGGCAGCCCCTGTAAAACTATGGGAAGAAAACAATATGTGAAACACATAGAAATGCACTGGCCAAAATTTTTTTTTTTTGTAAAGTTTTTATTGAAGGTTTTAAGAATACAATATAAAGCAAACAAGGGTGGACGCAGCCGCTACAAAAAAACATTGCAATACGTTAGTACAGTAGTTTAGCAACTCATATGAATAAATTGGTAAGAAACAAAACTTATGAAACATTATCCAGTAACCACTGGATTCTTGGAAACATGTGGGTAAGGGTTCATATATTTATTCAGAGCAAGAGATATATGACTGATTAAAGCGTTGAAAGAAAACAACATCGAAGGACTATGGAAGATATTCCTAATAATGGGGGTTAAGGTGCAGGTAGAAGGTGTGCATCAAATGGTGGGTGAGGGTATTGGCCTCTTATGTGTCATAAGAGTTGCCACAGCTCTCAATTCGGTTTAAGCGATTAATTGTTTATATTTGTCCGTTGTAGTGAAATGTAGCCAGCAAGACCATATGTGTGTGAACTTGGATGGTTCATCTTTCGCTTGGTGGATTAGTGCTTCCATGTCTGCAGTTTTTTGAATACGGTGGAACCAATCCTTTAGAGTTGGTGATTCTGAAGAACGCCAGTTGGTAGGGACACACATATTTGCTGCAGTGATCATGTGCATAGCCAAGGAACGGTAGTATGTGTGTTTTGGTATCGATGGGAAATGTAGTAGAAATTGTGCAGGTGTGAAATCTAAGGCAAAAGTGGTTATTTGGCAAATGAGTTTGTGGACTTCCGTCCAAAATGGTTGGATTTTGGGACAAGACCACCATATATGTATTAGTGTTCCAGTCTCCAGATTGCATCTCCAACATTTTGGGGAGATTGATGGGCGTATATGGTGGAGCTTACTGGGCGTCCTATAACATCTGGTCAGAAGTTTAAAGGCATTTTCTTGCGTGTTAATATTCACAGAACCTTTGTGGGTGTTTCTGTAGATAGTTTCCCATTCAGATTCCGAGAATTTTAAAGAGAGATCTTGTTCCCATTTACTGTTAGCCCAATTGTTCTCGGGGTTGTGATCTAAAAATAATAATGCATACATTTTGGATATGAGGTGTCTTTGGGGTTCTTCTTTTAAACATAGTTGTTCAAAAGGGGTGTGTTGTCTCGCCCATTCTGGCGAAAGTGTGGGGGCTCCTAGAAAAATTTCTAATTTGAACGTATGTCCAAAAAGGAAAAGTATTATTCAGTGTTTTGGTCGCGATGTTGGTGTAAGAGATAAGGTTATCACCATCCATGAAATGTTCCGCTCTAACGGTTGGGTGTGGCCATATGTCTTTCAGGAAGGAGTTATGCATTCCAGGGGTAAAGTCAGGGTTGAATCTTAGTGGAGTCATTTGGCCTTTGCTCGATGAAATTTTATGTTTAATGCAGGCCTTTCGAAAAGAGGTAAGCGTAGGGTAGATCATTGGGTGAGAGGTACACTGCGGGGGTATGTGTTTAGATGCCAACCATGGATTGTGAGCTAGAGGGAGAGGTGAGAAAGAGTTTTCCAATTGGACCCAGTCTTTAGTCATGGAATGAATATTCCAATCTATGATTCTGGCTAAATGGACGGCTTGGTGATATTTTCTTATATCGGGTAGGCCTAAGCCTCCTTTAAGTTTTGGGATAGTGAGTTTTGTGAAATTCAATCTGGGTCGCATTGAGTTTCAGATAAAGTCTGTGCACGTTTTTTGAAAGGATCTGAAGAAAGCAGGGGGGAGTTTTATCGGGACTGTTTGGAGTAGATATAACACTCTAGGTAGTATGTTCATTTTAACAATTTCAGCTCTCCCAAACCATGAAAAAAGTCCTACAGACCATTTTTTTAGGTCCTGTATTATGGTTTGTAATAAGGATAAATAATTTGCAGCGTATAGGTCTGGTAGCGAGGTAGTTAGTTGGATACCTAGGTACGTAATTTTGTGAGTATTCCACTGAAATGGGAAGTTGTGTTGGCATAATTTACATAGTTCTGTAGGTAGGGTAACATTCAAGGCATTGGACTTTGAAAAGTTGATTTGAAGGTTCGAGAATAGTGTAAAGTGGTTAAGGTCTTTAAGCAGGTTTGGGATAGATGTTAGTGGTTCAGTGAGGAAGAGGAGTATATCGTCCGCAAAAGCAGTTATTTTGTAAGAACGTTGGGAAATAGTTATTCCTTTTATGTCGGGGTTATCTCTAATACATCTAAGAAGTGGTTCTAATGTGAGGACTTAAGATTAACAGGGATAGGGGACAACCCTGGCGAGTACCGTTTGATATGGAGAAGGCGTTCGATAGGTGGCCGTTTACTCGGACTCTTGCGGTTGGGGAAGAATATAACATGAGTATGAAATTCAGCATTCGGGGAGGAAGGCCTATATGTTTTAGGGATTCTGTCATGTAGTCCCAGGCCACTCTATCGAACGCCTTCTCCGCATCTAGGGAAAGAAAAAATCCCTGGCGTTGGTTGGATGTAAGCCAATGCTGTATATTTTTTTTTTTTTAAAACAAGTTTTTTATTGTGCACAAATACATAACAAACATCCAGTGATACCAACGGGCTTACAATCAGGTGGTAAGTTACATCATATAGCAATAAAGGATACCCACCCACCATCTCATCCGTGTACATTCCCCGTCATCAACAGGTAGTGCTCCTTTTTTTTTTTTTTTTATTTATTTATTTATTTTTTTTTTTCCCCCCCCTTTCCCCCCCAACCCCCCCCCCCCCCCCCCCTATTTAACTTTTGCTCCCCCAACTCGTCTGCTCAGTACTGCTTAGGTAATATATTGTGTAATTGCTACCACCCCGTTTGCTTCCCCATCTCTAATAGTAGTATTCACACCTCACTCCATTACTCCACCTCTCCATCATTCTCCTTCTCTATCGTACTCTGCGAATCCGTCCACCTGAACCAAACCTTTCTGAACTTCTTGGGTGATCCCCTGGCTTCATACGTCATTTTGTAAAGAAACATATCTGCATTAATTATTGCCTTCCACATCCCTAACGTCAGTTGTTCCTCATATATCCACCTTCTAGCAATCAATTTTCTCACTCCAAAAAATAGGATCCTGAGAAATATCTTTGTATAACGGTTAATTTCTTCTTCCTGTTCGAACACTCCCAGGAGACATCTCAGGGGTGAGCATATGTTGGGTAAATTGAACTTCTCTGATATAAAGGCTGTTACCTGGGACCACAACCGCCTTGCCAATGCTGTATATTGATGGCTTTGAGAGTGTTGTCTCTCGCTTCTCTGCCAGGGATGAACCCTACTTGTTCAAGGTGAATCATGTTAGGAAGTAGGGGATGAAGTCTGTTCGCTAAAATTTTGCCGTACCATTTAAGGTCAACGTTTAATAACGAAATAGGTCTGTAATTAGTTACTTGCGAGAGGTCCTTACCAGGTTTAGGAATGACTGTAATGTGGGCTGTCAATAAGTCACGTGGGGGTATGAGGGGTGAATCACATGCATTAAATGATGATATAAAAATAGGGGTTAGAGTATCCATATACGTTTTATAGTAACTGACAGTCAAGCCATCAGGTCCTGGGCTTTTACCCGTTTTCATTTGTTTGAGTGCAAATAAGGCTTCATCCGTAGATAGTGGTTTGTCCAAAGTTTGATATGAAGAATCCGACATTTTGGTAGGGCCGTATTTGTTTAGGAAGTCAGTTATCAGTCTTTGTCTCGTCAATTCGTTATTATTGGGGTCTGAAGAGGGTAGGTTGTATAAGTTAGAATAATATTGTACAAATTGTTTTGCTATGTCTGGGGTGGAGTTTAATTTGCGACCTGATGTATCGGAAAGCGAGTGTATTGTTGTGGTGGCCTTTTTGGCTTGTAGAGCCCTAGCCAGTAATTTACCAGCTTTATTACCATATTCATAAAATTTATTTTGGGAAAGGATATACTTGCGTCTAATATTTTTGCTTATTAATTCCATCATCTCTTTTCTGGCTTGTATTAGCAGGTTTAGAGTGTCTAGGGCTTGTGTACGTTTATGTGCTCTTTCTAGCAAACGAATTTGGGTAGCTACGTCATTGAAATATTTTTGTCGTTCTCTTTTACGCTTGGCGGCAGCTGCGATGAGCACACCCCGTATGACACTTTTATGAGCTTCCCAATTGATAAGCGGAGATGTATCAGCTGGTTTGTTTTCGAAAAAGTATTGTTTGATGCGTGTATGTACTTCGTTAACGATCATAGGATCAGTGAGAAGAGATGGGTCTAATCTCCAGGATTGTGATCGTGGGCATATGTCTGGGAATTAGATGGTTATAGATATTGGGTGGTGGTCTGATAGGAACAGTAGGTCAATAGATGTGTGTCTGAGGAAGGGAAGGTCATTTTGTGAAATCAAAAGATAATCAATTCTTGAGTATTTTCTGTGTGGAGTTGAGTAATAGGTAAAATCTTTGTCATTGGGGTGTAAAATTCGCCATGTGTCGTGAAGCAAAAGTGTTTGTAATTGGGACTTTATATTGCGAAGAGCAGCGTAGGGGAGAGAAGACGTGCCAGTCGAGATGTCAAGAAGGGGGTTGAGGGGGATGTTTAAATCTCCTCCAAGTATTAGGGTACCTGTTTGGAAGACAGTCAGTGTCTGCACGATTTCCCGGAAGAATGTGACCTGTTTGGCATTGGGAGCATATATATTGGCTAAAGTGAGCTCTTTACCTTTGTAGGATCCTTTCAAGAACAGATATCTACCATTGCCATCAGTTAGTGAGTCTGTAATTTGGAAAGGACAGTGTTTTGCCAACAAAATGGAGACCCCTTTGGATTTGGAGTCTAAGTTTGAGGAATGGTAGGCAGTGGGATAGTAATGGTTGTGCAATTTTGGTATGGAGTTGGTGCGGAAATTAGTTTCTTGGAGAAATATGATATCAGCTTTGTAGCATTGCATGGTTAATAGTAGCTGGGACCTCTTTTCAGGGATATTCAATCCCTTCGCATTTAGGGATATGATTTTGAGTGGAGCCAGGACATTATCATGGGACGATGATGCCATTGACGATGTTGTTTTGCGAATCAGTGAACACTAATATGCAGAATAAAAAAAAAAATAGGAGAGCTGTGGGGCGAGATGCGCTAAGATGTATTAACAGTTGAGGGGTATAAACAAGGGGAAGAATAGGAGTGAAAGTCTCGTTCAGCAGATTGGGAAGATGTGTTAGCTTTAGTTATCTAGGATATGACCTAGGAAACGAAGGGGGAGGTACCGGTGCCAGTCAAGAGCCTGCTCAGCCGTCTGGATACGGGGATGGAGATGCCGGTAGAGGTCAGTGGTAGTTGGAAATGTGGTAGCTGCAAGGAGTGTGATCTTGTGCCACTGAGTGAGAGGTGGTCAGAGTGAGAGAGGGTAGTGTTGTAGACACGTCGTCAAACCCTCGGCCTCAGTTTGTCTCAGTCAGTATTGAAGGGGGGAAGGAAGTGAAGTCCGAGTAACTGTGGTGATATGCATAATCAAGTGGGGCGATGGTAGAGTTTTAAATATGTGGAGTGGTGTCTCTTAATAGGGTAAGGTTTATAGTGGGAGTTTCGCAACCAAGATATTATTTATGCCTCTGATTGAGTGAATCGATTAACAGGAGTCTATTTACATGCGGATAGGTGGGTGTTTTGTGACGGTATTAGAGGTGAATGAGTGTCTATCGGCACAATTACAGTTGTGAACAGTGAGGTGATGTAAAAGCCATCTGAAAATTAAACCCTGAGATTTGTCAACGTGACGCAATTTAAACCTTCGGAACAAGAAAACATATTGAAGGAAAAAACAAATATGCAACAAGGTAAATCGGAATGACCGTCTGTGTAGAGCAGAATGTTTATGTCTCTACTCGGAGCGACAGTGGTGTAACTCAGTAGTGTCCAAATATAGGAAGCATAACAAAAGTTTAATCACTAGGCCACCAGATATTGCTCAGGCATATGACCGTATATATTATAAGCATTAGGAAGATAATTTTAGTGTCGCCACTAGATGGCGTGTGGGAAGTAGAAGCAAGTGAAAATTAGTATTTTTATTTTTTTTTATGTTTTTGTGCCACTAGATGGCGTTGCGTGATAGCTTTTTGGCAGGTCACGGATATTCAAATCCAAATAGACAGGGCGGTGTCTGTATTCAGGCAAATTGTACGGTCTTGTCGTCAAGTATGCCTAGCAATAAACCATCGGGATCAGCATATGAAGCGAGATCCTCGGTGGATGTAGTGAAAACTATACAAATAAACATATATATATATATATATATATATATATATATATATATATATATATATATATATATATATATATGCTGTTTTTTAATCATATTATACCAGATAAAGCCGAGGAGTATCCACCAGGTTAAATTAGGTTTCTCAGCAATGCCAGTTCAGTCTGTTAGTGTGGATTTGGGTTATGGTATGCAGGCAAGTTTTGGCAGTTGGTTTGCAGGTGTACATAGTCCCGTTAGGGGGAGAAGCTTTTTAAGGCGGTCAAGATAATTTTGGAGCAACAGTGGAGTTTCCTCTAAGTGCTGACTTGCGCGTACAACAGTGTAGTAAGCATCGTCCATGGAGGATACGTCATTCTAGAAGTCTGGATGACGGCTGAGGTCCATCACCACCTCTGCTAGCTGGGGATGTCCCCGATTCTCAATTTCTCATAGTAAAATAAACGTGAGTCAATAACAGAAAGCGAAGCAATAGACATGCCAGGTGTCATGCATATAAGTTGGCACATGCGGGAATAGAAGTGGGAGGAGGTGATGGATTAGAAAGTGGTAGTGAAGAGCTATAGAGCGAACAGGCAAGGTGCTAGTGTGATATTTGGATAGTAGTAAGTACCTGTGCACGAACAGGGTGTTACCTGCATGGTACGATCGAGTGTTCAAGATGAGAGGGATCATTGTTCCTGTGGAATGTACCCGGTAGGTGCAAGTGGATATGAAACAGGTACAATGGGGAACATAACTGTGGGAAGTCAGTGAATCACACAGAAATAGAGAGTACTCAGAAAATTAATTAACGGTCTCGTCATGCTCTGCGAGGTAAGGGTGCAGCCGTGGGGCTGTGTACCTGCGAAGACATCGTGTTCGGGGTGGATCGTGAAGTTGAAGGAGAGCGGTGTCTTCTGAAGTGCGTGTTTTGTGCCTCCATTGGTTCTTCTCTGGTTATTCTGGTGAATGTGCCAGGGATGTTGAAGTCGGCATACCAATTAGGTACCTCTACAAGCAGTATGTCAAGGGTACGGCAAAAGGCTTCCAATTCTTCTGGGATTCTGAGCAGTGCCGAGTGTGCACGGTACGTTGCTGATAGCCCGAACAGGAACTTCCAACGATATGGAATTCCTTTGTGATTAAGTACTGTCAGCAAAGGGCGTAGGTCTCTGCGGTGTTTAAGCGTGATGGCTGACAGGTCTTGAAAAATGTGGATATCATGACAGTCATGCTCCAGATGTGTCTTGTTACGGGCATTCTTGAGGATTTCTTCCTTAAGTTTGTAGTCAGTCAGGCAGCATATAATGTCTCTCGGGGGGTCAGTCTCCCTTCCCCGTGGTCTGAGAGCTCTGTGGATTTGTTCCATGTGTATGGGCGTTTGGTATGGCCGATCAAGGATTTGGTTAAACAGGGTTGTCACTGCGGGGGTAATTTGGTCGTTGCTGACACTTTCAGGGATACCTCTTACCCATAGGTTACGTCTCCTTCCGCGATTGTCCAAATCTTCAACGTGTCTCTGAAGATCACGAAGCTGCATAGTATGGGTGTCCACTGTGTGGTGAATTATTTTAATAGCAGTCTGTTGGTGTGCGGCCTTCTTCTCTACATCCTGCACCCTGCCCGCTATTGCCTGTATCTCATGGCAGAGATCCGTGATGGCAGTGAAGAGAGTGTCTTTTATGTCAGCAGCAACTGTTCTCTGATCATTCAGGCTCGGCTGCTGGTGCGCTGTGTGAATGTCCGCCAGCGGAGGTGTAGGGGGTTCAGTGGGAGACAGGACAATACCGCCATGTTCCTGTGAGAGAGCTGAGGGGGAGAATGCCGCCATGTTAGCTCTCTTAGAGCGGAATATCTCCGGTATAATCCGGGCTCCGCTGCCGCTGTGTTCTTTCGGCGAGCGCGATCTGGATGCCGAGTTAGTGCGGGAGGATGTTCCCATAGTTCAGGGGTGAAAGTATGGTATTTGTCCCCGGGTAAAGCGAAGTTGAGGCTGAGGGTTGACGGAGCTGGAGGATTAAGCGTCCATCTTCTCTCACAGGCAAGCCACGCCCCCCGCCAAAAGTTTTTAGAATGACACAGATATTCATTTTCACAAAGTCTGCTGCCTTAGTTTTTATGATGGCAATTTGCATATACTCCAGAATGTTATGAGGAGTGATCAGATGAATTGCAATTAATTGCAAAGATCCTCTTTGCCATGAAAATTAACTTAATCAAAAAAAAACATTTCCACTGCATTTCAGCCTGGTCACAGAAGGACTATCTAACATCATGTCAGTGATTCTCTCATTAACACAGCTGTCTATATTGACGAGGACAAGGCTGGAAATCACCCTGTATTGCTGATTGAGTTAGAATAGCAGACTGGACACTTTAAAAGGAAGGTGGCGCTTAAAATCATTGTTAACCATGGTTACCTGTAAGGAAACACGTGCAGTCATTATTGCTTTTCACAAAAAGGGATTCACAGGCAAGGATCTTGCTGCTACTAAGATTGCACCTAAATCAAACATTTATCGGATCATCAAGAACTTCAAGGAGAAAGGTTCAATTGTTGAGAAGAAGGCTTCAGGGCATCCAAGAAAGTCCAGCAAGCACCAGGACTGTCTCCCACAGTTGATTCAGGTGTGGGATTGGGGCCCCACCAGTGCAGAGCTTGCTCAGGAATGGCAGAAGGGAGGTATGAGTGCATCTGCACGCACAGGGAGGCAAAGACTTTGAGGATGGCCTGGTGTCAAGAAGAGCAGCAAAAAAAAAAACACTTCTCTTCAGGAAAAACTGATATCAGGAAGACTGATATTCTCCAAAGGTACTTTGGACTGCTGAGGACTGGGGTAAAGTCTTTTTATCTGATGAATCCCCTTTCTGATTGTTTGGGGCATCTGGAAAAAACCTTGTCCGGAGAAGAAAAGGTGAACGATACCATTAGTCCCATGTCATGCCAACAGTAAAGCATACTGAAACCTTTCACGTATGGTGTTGCTTCTCAGCCAAGGAAGTTGGCTCACTCACAATTTTGCCTAATAAACAGCCATGAATAAAGAATGGTACAACAACATCCTCCAAGAACAACTTCTCCCAACCATCCAAGAACAGTTTTGCAGCGTACACACGATCGGACATTCAACAACAAAATCCTGGATTTATTTCCGACGGATGTTGGCTCAAACTTGTCTTGCATAAACACGGTCACACAAATGTTGTCGGAAATTCCGAGCGTCAAGAACGCGGTGAAGTACAACATGTACGATGAGCCAAGAAAAATGAAGTTCAATAGCGGCTCTTCTGCTTTATTACAAACTGCGTGGAATTTTGTGCATCGGAATTATGTACACATGATCGGAATTTGGATTTTGTTGTCGGAAAATTTGAGAACCAGTGCTCAAATTTCTGTTGTCGGAAATTCCGACAAAAAATGTCCGATAGAGCCTACACATGGTCTAAAATTTTCCGATAACAAGCTCCCATCGAACATTTGTTGTCGGAAATTCCGATCGTGTGTACGCGGCATAAGGTGATGAACGATGCCTTTTTTAGCATGATGGAGCACATTGCGATAAGGAAAAAGTGATAACTAAGTGGCTTGGGGAACACAACATAGAAATTATGGGTCTATGACTAGGAATCTCCCCAGACCTTAATCCCATTGAGAACTTGAGGTCAATCCTCAAGAGGCAGGTGAACAAAAAAAACCCCACAAATTCTGACAAACTCCAAGCATTGATTATGCAAGAATGGGCTGCCATCAGTCAGGATGTGGCCCAGAAGTTGATTGACAGCATGCCAGGGCGAATTGCAGAATTGTAATTGTCAATAAAAGCATTTGACACTTATGAAATGTTTGTAATTATACTTCGGTATACTATAGTAACGTCTGACAAAAAGATCTAAAAACACTGAAGCAGCAGACTTTGTGAAAATTAATATTTGTGTCATTCTCAAAACTTTTGGCCAGGGCTGTACAATAAAGCAGTGGATGGCAGTAAGGTTCATACCAGCATTGCTGTGATTAGGGGCACAAAAGAATACAAGTCTCAGTCAACATGTGCTCTGGTAGCAGGTTCTTCTCTCTCAGTCCCTAAGACAGAGGCTGAACTCCCATGATGCATCTGCTTCCTTTTCTTGTACTGAAGAATGATGGGAAGTTTATTAAAGGTGATCATTTTTTTTCTAGTTTCTGTAAAGCTGTAAATTTACCACCGGCTCCATCTGCTGAAGACAGAACACACAGATACTCAATGGGATTTAGGTCTGGAGACGTGCTTGGCCAGTCCATCACCATTACCCTCAGTTTCTTTAGCAAGGCAGTGGTCATCTTGCGGGTATGTTGGAATACTGCCCTGCGGCCCAGTCTCTGAAGGGAGGGGGGATCATGCTCTGCTTCAGTATGTCACAGTACATGGGTGATAAGACAATATTAAAATCTAGGGTCAGACGACGTCCGGAAGTGACGAAACGCGTCAGAGTCGTGACCTCGCAGGAAGTGACGTATGCGCTCCAGAGTGCGCTCCAGCCATACCAAGCGAACCAGGAAGTGGAGGAGATCGTTCTACACATCGCTTTGGCGCCCAGTTTCCGGTGGACGGAAGGGCTTATCAGGCAGAGTGCACATCTTTTTCATTATACAAGGCATTTATCATTTATTTTGTGGTACGCAGATATTAAGTGGGGGAATATTGGATGTTTAATAAAGCATTTTTTATCAAACTGTACTACGCTATCCGCACTATTTGTTTCCTCATATGCTGAGTTGGAGTGGATCTACTCTGGTACCTGCAGGCGGTGGAGAGGTGGACGTGCTGAGAAGATGGCAGTGAACAGGGGTTTTTCCCTTTTTTCCACCACCTCCTTTTTACCTGTTTTCCCCTGCCCCTTCAGTTCTGTCCCCTCAAGTCTTATTTTCTCCATGCTGGTACTTGCTATTCTGTCTTCTACTTTCTTGGGTGACTATGGTTGAATCCTTAGAACCTCAGTATAGCTCCATGTTTTCTTAAATTTCCTCCAACACTCCCATTTTTCTTTCATTACCTCCCTTTCCCCCTCTATGCCGTTAATTACGCACTCCATTGTATATGTGGATTCTACCTCGTCTACCCATTCCCACAGGGGCGGGCTTTCTTGGTCCATCCACCTCCTCGGAATCACCCTTTTTGCTGCGTTGAGGAGATGAGGGATCAGGGAGCCAGTATATTGCCTAGTTCCACTCGCCGTTGCATGCATGAGAACTACCCAGGGGTCGTTTTTCACCTCGACAGTTGTTATTACTTTGATATATTTTAAAATAGACTCCCAGTATTTTTTTATTTTGTGACATTCCCACCATATGTGGCCCATAGTGCCTCTTTGCTCGCAACCCCTCCAACAGTTGGCCGAGATGTCTGCTTGAAATTTGCTTAACTTGTCTGGGGTCCTATACCACCTGGCCATGCACTTAAAGTTCATTTCTACAGTCTTGGAGTCAACTGCTGATCCGTGGGCTAATTTTAAAATTTTCTTAACCGTGCCTACATCTAATTGTGTTCCTAATTCGTTCTCCCATTTCCTGAAGTATGGGGGTACCTCCAGACTGTCCTTTTCCAGTAGTAATTTGTAAATTTTCGAGATTCTCTTCTTGGAGTTTTCTGCCGTAAATATACTCTCAAACTTCGTCAGGTCGCCTACATGCCTTAACGGCCTTGGGAGCGAACCGACAAAGTGGCTTATCTGGAGGTACCGCCATCCGTCTAAGGAAAAAATCTCATCCTTGCTCTGTAGCTCCTGTAGTGCCAAAACTTTCCCCTTGCTAATCACTTCCCCTAAACATGTGCTGTCCTTTTTAATCCAGTCGCCACCTATCCCTTTTTTCCCGGGCGGGAAAAAGGGATTTTCCTTTAGTGCAATTAGTGGTGAATTGTAAGTCTTATTAAACGTTTTATAAATCTTATCCCAAATTTTAAATGTGTTCCGTGTAATTGTGTGCGTTTTTTCACCGAGTGATCTAAATTTTGGGGGGTTCCAAACAATCCTCCCCAGTTTAACTTCGCTGAGTGCTTCTTCCAAACTTACCCATCTTTTAACATTGTGTGTTTTGCCCCATTCTGGGATTCTGAGTAACGCTATCGCGTAATAATAACTCTCGATGTCCGGGACTGCTAGGCCGCCTAAGCTCTTTTCTTGCTTTAGAATTTGGAGGGAGATTCTGTGTTTTTTATAATTCCAAACAAAATTCATGACCAGGGCTCTTAATTTTCTTAGGTATTGTTTTGGGAGTGGGAGTGGGAGCATCTGGAATTTATAAGTAATGATGGGGAGTATCATCATTTTTACCGTATTAATTCTACCTATCCAGGATAAGGCTTTTCCCTTGTACTCTTGACATTTTTTTTTTATTTCCTCTAAAAGTGGGATGTAATTTATCTTATACATTTTTCTAGGATTATTCGCCAAGTCAATTCCCAGATATTTTATCTGATTTTTCCAAGCGAAGCTGACGCTTTTCTGTAGGTTCTGCTTCTCTGTGTTATTGAGGTTAATGTTTAAAATAAAAGTTTTTGTGGTATTAATTCTAAAATTTGTTAATTCGCCGTACTCAGCTAGAATTTTTAGAAGATTGGGGATTGACTTCTGTGGGGACCCGACATAGAAAAGGACATCGTCTGCAAAGGCTGCAAGTTTGTGTTCCTCGCTGCCAACTCTACATCCCTCTACGCCTGCGCTGCCTCGAATTGTGGACAACAAGGGTTCCAGGGACAAAACAAAGAGGAGAGGGGAAAGCGGACACCCCTGTCTGGTCCCGTTGCGCATCTCAAACAGAGAGGAAACTATTCCGTTTATTCTAATGTTTGCTTTCGGGTGCGCATAAAGAGCTTTAATTTTTTGAATAATCTTCGGACCAAATCCCATCCTTTGTAGGGTTTTAAACATGAACCCCCAGTCTACCCTGTCAAATGCTTTTTCAGCATCTATAGAGAGCAGTAGACTGGGGGTTCGTGTGTCAATCATCCTCTGTATGGCCAGCAATGTCCGAATCCCATTGTCTCTCCCCTCTCTGCCCGGAATAAATCCTACTTGGTCCGGATGGATCAGTGTGCTCAAGTGTCCCTTTATCCGCTCTGCCAGAATCTTGGCATACAGTTTTGTATCGAAGTTTAATAGTGAAATAGGTCTGAAGCTTGAGCACACCGATCCATCCTTCCCTTCCTTGAGCAGGACAGTTATTGTCGCCGTGAGCGACTCCTCGCTCATATCGTAGTCTGTCCCCAGGCCGTTCATATAGCGCTGAAGTCTAGGGATGAGAATCTCTTTAAAAGTTTTATAATATAGAACCGTAAACCCGTCGGGGCCCGGGCTCTTCCCTGATGGTGAATTGTTTAGTGCTCTTAGGATTTCATCTTCTGAGATCGGTCTTTCCAATGCTTCACTTTCTTCCGGGCCCAGGGTAGCTAGCCCTGCCCTGCCCAGAAAGTCATATATTTTCTTCCTATTCTCGCCCTTTTTGCTCTTGGCCCTAGATTCTACCGAGTATAGGTCTTCATAGTACTCTCTAAATGTCGCTGCTATTTCTCTAGATACATATTTCATCTCTCCATTACCCGTTTGAATTTTTTCGATAAAATTTCTCGATTTCTTTTTTTGGAGTTTTCTGGCTAGATATTTCCCTGGCTTGTTGCCCCATAAGTACTGATCCTTAGCCATCTTATTAAATGCCTGTCTTGCTTCTTGTTCGGCCAAGTCTTTTAGCTCCTCTCTCTTTTCCATCAGCTCCCGATATGTTCCCTGTGCATGGGTCCCGCCTATCTTATGTCTTTGCTCAAGTGTGTTAATCTCGGCCGTCAGTTCCTGCGTTTTTCTCATCCTCTCCCTTTTCTTCCAGGATGCCTTAGCTATAAAGATCCCCCTTACGAACGCCTTGTGGGCGTCCCAGAGGTGCGCTTCTGAGACTTCGCCATTGTCGTTGATTTGGAAGAACCATTCGAGCTCTTTTCTAATGTGTTCCCGTATCTCTTTATCGTACAATAATTCTGTGTTTAGTTTCCAACCGCTCGAGGGTTGTTTATGTTCGGGGATGCTAAATCTCATGGAGACCGGTGCGTGGTCTGAGAGGGACATTATTTCTATGTCAGTTTTAGTGACTCTCTCGAGTATTCCATGTTCAACAAGTATGTGGTCCAGTCGGGAGTACGTCTGGTGGACAGGGGAGAAGAACGTAAAGTCTCTTTTCTGTGGATGCTGGATCCTCCAGATGTCCAACAGTTGATCATTGCTAAGCCTTTTTTTTAGCCGTTTTAGCTGTGCGTTCCCTGTCCCCTGCGCACCAGACGTACTATCCACGGAGGGGTCCATTACGAAATTTAGGTCCCCCATTAGGATTAAATATCCTTTTTTAAAGGTCCTTAGTTTGACTAAGATCGATTCTAAATATTTAATGGGCCTTTTGTTTGGGGCGTATATGTTAGCTAAAGTGATTCCAATCCCATAAAGGGATCCCCTTAAAAAGAGAAATCTTCCTTCAGGGTCCGTTTTTCTATCTTCTAGTATAAAATGCGTATCTTTGGCGATCCCTATAGCCACCCCTCTTGCCCTGCTTGAAATGGTGTCTCCATAGTACCACGTTGGGTATTCTGGTGAGGATAATCTAATATTAGAGGTGTGCGACAGGTGGGTCTCCTGTATGAAGACTATTCCGGCCCCGTATCTCCTAATCTCCTCTAGAACCCTGTAACGCTTGCTGGGGGAGTTCAGTCCTTTTACGTTGTAGGTGAGAAATTTTATTTCAGTCTTCATTCCTCTGTTGGGTTTCTTTTTTTTTTTTTTTTCCATTATTTTTATTAAATAGTTTAATTGTTTAAAAGCCGTTGCTGTACCAGTATCGGAGGGGGCCCTCCTCCCTTGCTCTCCCCTATCTTCCCTTCCTCCCTGACCCTTCTCCCCCCCCTCACCCTCCCTTCCTCCTCCCGCTCCCGCCCTCTTTATCCTATCCCCCCCCCACCCCCCTTCCCTCTCCCCCCCTCCCTTTTTCCTTCCCTTCCCTGACCCCGACATGGGTCTCTAGGTCCGCAGGGGTCATCCTCTTGTGACCACCCTCAGACACTAGATTCATTGTAAGGTGGAGTTTGTTCCCGCCCCTTTTCCCTCCCTTGCCGTCCGGAATACTCCGGGGGGCAAGGGAGAGAGGGTCGACTTCGTTGGGCAGTTAGATATTTCTTCCCCCCCCCCCCCCTCTCATCCCCACCATTTTAAGAGAGAACTCCCAAACCCTCTTTTTCGTTCCAGCCTGGTAGATCCGGGACTGGGATCTCCAGTTTAGCACAGAAACCCTGAAGCTCCTCCGGGAATCTCAGCCTAGCCGAGCGCCCCTCTTTTATGCCTATTAGACAGGATGGAAAGCCCCAGTTATATTTGATATTTTCTTTTCTAAGAATTTCTAGTAAAGGTCTTTGAAATCTTCTTCTTTCCAGGGTGCGGGCAGATAAGTCAGCGTAGACTTGTATTTCGGTACCCTCAAACCTCAGAGGTGCATTGCCTCTGATTTTTGACCAGAGGTCCTCTTTATCTTTAAAATGACTGAATCTAATGATGATGTCGCGTGGTCTATCGGCGTCGGACCTCTCTGGTCTTCCCACACGGTGTGTCCTTTCAATTCTGGGGAATTGATCCTGGTTTTTTCCACTTAGTGGGCCAAGAATAGTCCAGATTTTTTTCTCCAGGTCCTCCCCTCTTTGTTCCGGGACTGCGCGTAGTCTCAGGTTTTGCCTTCTGTCCCTGTTTTCTTGTTCCTCGATCTTATAGGAGGTGTCTCTCTGGTTTAATTGGGACTTTTTCAATTCAATTTTTAAATTAGAAATTGCCTGATCCGTGTTGTCTGCTCTACCTTCGACCGCCTCTACCCTGGTCAGTAATTGGCCCATGTCCTCTCTAAGAGTGTTGATTTCTAGTTTAATGACATTTTCCAGTCGTAATAGCATTGCCTCCATTTCGGTTTTGGTTGGAATATGTGCTCCAGCCTGTTGGTCCTCGAATCGGCTCATGTCCATCTCGCTATCCATGGTACAATCTGCTCTTGATTGATCACTTACACCTTCTGCCCCTCTACTTCCCTCCGCGTTGGCCCCTGCGTGGGACCCGGGCCCTGCTGTTTTTGGGCTAGCGCCTTGTCTAAGGTAGTGTTTGATCGTGCTCGTTTCTCCTTTTGTCCCTTTTGTGGCTCCCTTCTTTGACGATTTAATTATGTCTTTGCTCATGGTGGCCTTTTTGGTACCTCTTATTCTTTTACCCAGTTTGTTATTATATTGGGCCCTCTTTTGCCCTCGTTTCCCAGCTGGGACCCTTATCTTCCGATCTGATTTATATTTTTACAGGGCTTACATTTCTTTTTCCTTTTTCTTTTTTTTCTTCTCTTTTTTGGGGGGCACTCTGGTATTGGGGATGAAATGCAACGTAGGAGCCCCTATAGGAGCCCCTATTTAACAGATTATCCCTTTCCGTTGGATTTGTATTCCGGTATGCTCGGGTCTCCCTTATTTCCCACTCGCACTGAATCCTGCCAGCCCAGAGGGGGGGTCTTCTATTCAATTGCGCTTCGGATCAAAAATACTTCAGCTTACTCACAGAAGCTGCTGCATCCTCGTCCCCTTAGGGCTGTGATCACCTGGGAGTTGTGGTGCAGAATGGGCTTCTTTGCTCCAATGGTGGGGTCTTAAACAGTTTTAGGCACCTTGAAACATATAGCAGGGCGTTTTCAAAGAGATTTTTTCCCAAAAATATAAATATGTACTGAAAAAAGAAAATTGTATGCAAAAAAAGGACAATAAGGGAACAGTTCGGTCACAGTGCTTTTGACCCCTTTAAATATTCCTGTATTCCATATTCATGAGTACTCGTTGCCCTTTTTATCACCTTAAGGTCAAGAACAGACTTAGGCACATTTAAACATGTAGCTAGGCATATAGCGGAGTTTCAAGGAGGTTGTCTCTGATAATGTAAGTATGTACTGTAAAAAAGAAAATCATATGAAAAAAAAAAGGTGGTAAGCTTACAATTCGATCGCAGTTCTTTTTGGCCCCTTTAAATATTCCTGTGTATCAGTCTTTGCCTCACCATTTCCCTCCGGGAATGTTTCAAGGAATTTATCTGAGGGCAAGTCTGGTTTGAGCTCTCAGTATTATTTAACCGCTAATACCAAGCAGGTCAGATTGGAGATAGATGCACTACTGCGCGCCCTGTACCTCAAATCTTTTGTTTTCCATCCACCTTCTGCGGGTGCCAGGATTCCTTCCTTATTTAAGTGGATGATTTATAATAACAGTTCATCTTCATACCCCTGATACATCCAATAGCCACTTAGTATAGATATACTTGCATTTCCATCAGATCGAGCTATAGGCTATATTGAAGATACTTAAACATATATCTGCGCATATAATAGATTTTCCGCAATTTTTTAAGAGGTACAGAGAAAAGAAGAGAAGATAATAAGATAAAAAAGAAAAAAAGTCCATACCTGAGAGAGGGATGCCCTTCTAAGATCCCCTCCCAGTACCTGTTGTTTGGCTGTTCAAATGCAGTGTGTCAAACTTGCCACGGTAGTAGGAGGACCGTCTGTGCCGAATACACCTGGAGCCTGCTGTTTGAGGAGGAGAAATGGAAGTATTTGCTCTTCATGCGAGCTGCCCTGAGGAGGTTATGTGGGGTAGTGCATCCAGGAGGCCGCAGACTTAAGGCTGTGGGGTCTGAGGTAGCTCCATTCGACTCTTTCCGTGCGTCTGTAGCGGGAGTCTGTCACCTTCCCTGTCATGCCGCTTCTAAGCTCCACATACCCGCTCCTTTCCCCACCAGTCCGGATGTAGCGGGCAGTCCGCGTGAGGTAGCAGGTAGAGAAGGAGCACTCCCGGGGGTCTTCTCCGTGGGGTTTAGGCGGCCACTAGGCGGGCTCTCACCTCCGCATAGCCCTTCCTAGATCTCATACCACGCCGGAGATCCATGCAGCCCGTACCGCCGCCGACGCTGGGCTCCTCCCCCTACGCCGACGTCTCACGTCAGCATGGCGTGCGCGACACCGAGAACAGGGGTTTTGATTGAAATGCTTATATTGATCGTAATTCTGATGAGTGCATCCCCAAAGGGGAGTGTGAACTGCACGTGGTGAAAAAAGCGATTATCCGGTGGAAGTTGTGTCACTGTATTACAAGAAGTTTTTTCACTGCACCAATACAGACTTTATTCCGGGTTACCATGATGGTCTTTTATGAACTCTTTTTAATTTAATTTAAAAGGACTGTATTTAGCGCTGCTGCAATATTTAAAGGGACAGTACCCGACTCTTGGAAAGGGTTGGGTTCACCTAGATTTTAATATTATCTTATCACCGATTTCATTGTATTACATAGTAGCTGCTTTTATAAGATCAATATAAGATCAATAGTCATTATACTTGATACTTATACTTATTTATTTGTCATCTGGGCTTAAGTGAGTTGAATCCAGGAGCGCGGAGTGATAGTCCCAAAGGGCGGCATTTTTTTGGCACTATCTTTTTACATGTCACAGTACATGTTGGCATTCATGGTTCTCTCAATGAACTGTAGCCCCAGACCATGACACTCCCACCACCATGCTTGACTGTAGGCAAGACACACTTGTCTTTGTACTCCTCACCTGCCACACACGCTTGACACCATCTGAACCAAATAAGTTTATCTTGGTCTCATCAGACCACAGGACATGGTTCCAGTAATTCATGTCCTTAGTCTGCTTGTCTTCAGCAAACTGTTTGTGGGCTTTCTTGTGCATCATTGTTATAAGAGGCTTCCTTCTGGGACGACAGCCATGCAGACCAATTTGATGTCAGGACAATTTACAAGTGAGCGCTGCGCGTCGATTGCCTGTGCGCATGCGCGGCGGAATGGCACTCCGGCGCATGCGCACTCGCGGCTCAGCGCTCCGACGTACGCACATGCGCACTGGCGCACGCCTGAGCGTCCCTGGGCGTCAGAGCATCACGTGACCACTCACACCGCCCTTTTAAGGAAGTGCCTGTGATCAGTCCAGCGCTGGCTTGTCTTCAGCTTCCTGCCAAAGCTCTGTTCCTGCTTCCTGTATCCTGTTTGCCTGATTACCTGTTTTGACCCGGATTTGCCTTTTGACCTTGCTGCCTTCTCTTGCCCTTGACCTTTGGACTGTATACTGGACTTACCGCTTGCTTGCCTCTGGCCCCCTGAACCTCTGCTTGTGACCCGGATTTGCCTGCTGTCTCCTGCCCTGAATATCTGCCTGTGACCCGGACCTGCCCGTCTTCAGTCCTGTACCTGCACCTGTGTTCTGGAACCTCCCAGTGCCTTCCTGACCCCAGCACCTGGCTCCCTCTTCAGTCCTCATCCTCTGGTTGGGTAGCCTGTGCCTCTTTGTGCCATTCACCCCCTGTCTCACCTCCAGGGGGCGGACTGCGCTCAGTTGCAAGGGTGAACCACTCTCGGCATTTCGGCCTCGGTAAGTACGCACCTGACAGTACAAGCCAGCCATGTCTGAGGCCAACAGAGTGCGTTCACCCCTTGAGGCTTTGTGCCAACAAGTCTCAGCATTAACTGAAGCCGTGCAAAAACTACAAGAGGGTTACACCCAAGTGGACAGTCGCCTGCAGCAGCTTTCGGGGTTAACTGCACCCACCTTAGCGGGCCCTACCGCCACCAGTGGATTATCCGCTCCCCCTGGATCAGCAAACCCCACTGTGATCATGGCATCTCCTGAACCCAGAGTTCCTACCCCTGAACGGTTCACGGGTGACCGCAAAAAGTTCCGGGCCTTCAAGAATGCCTGCTCGCTCTACCTTGCGCTTCAACCCAGGACTTTCGCCTCTGAAGTAGTAAAGGTGGGTTTCATTATCTCGCTCCTGGCTGAGGAGCCACAGGCATGGGCCCATAGCCTAATGGAGCAGAGAAGCCCAGCACTCAATGCAGTAGAGACTTTCTTTGAGAGTATGGCGCAATTGTATGATGACCCTCAACGTGTGGCTACAGCTGAGGCCACGCTACATAATTTACTTCAGGGACGTAGACCGGTGGAGGATTACACCGTTGAATTCCGGAAGTGGTCAGCTGATACCGGGTGGAACGAACCGGCTCTTAAATACCAGTATCGCCAGGGGTTGTCTGAGACTTTGAAAGATGAGTTGGCAAGATCCGAAACCCCTGACTCACTGGAGGACTTGATCCAAGCCGCCACCAAGCTGGACCGCCGCATGCGTGAAAGGCGTTCTGAGCGTCTTCAGTCTCCCCGTACTTATTGGAACTCTTCTAAACCTACCTTGCCGTCACCCACCACCTCAGCTCCAGCAGTAGAATCCCAGGAGACGGAACCCATGCAGTTGGGCCTAGTTCGTGCTCCCCTCACGCCAGAAGAACGGCTCCGTAGACGCCGGTCCAATCTTTGCCTGTACTGTGGGGCTTCGGGTCATTTTCTCAGCACCTGTCCCGTAAGACCGAGTAAGTCCTACCAACAATATATAATGAACTTTCAATCTTCCGGGTTCTCCCAGACTTATGTCGCCCTCTTTGTCTCCTTACAGCTACCGGGAAAGGAAACCCGACTATCAGCCATAATTGACTCCGGAGCCTGCAGCTGCTTCCTTGACGCGGCATTAGCTACCAAGATGCACTTGCCCCTCGTTCCGAAGAAACAAAATCTACAGGTACATTTGGCTGACGGCTCTCTTCCTCGTTCTGGATTCATCACCCATGAGACCCAACCCATCTGTGTCACTACCGATTCTGGTCACCAGGAATTTATCCAATTTGACATTATCCCATCTCCAATGTTCCCCATCATCTTGGGGCTTCCATGGTTACAGATCCACGAACCTCAAATCAACTGGGGTAAGAGAGAGGTCTCTTTCCCGTCGTCTCACTGTATCCAGCATTGCTTTACCCAGGCGGTGGCTACCTGCTCTACCATTTCATCATTACCAGATAATCTTCTTCATGTACCGCCAGTTTACTTGGAATTCCAAGACGTCTTTGATAAACAACAGGCAGATCGCTTACCGCCTCATCGGACGTATGATTGTCCCATCGATCTCCTTCCGGGTTCACCGATCCCTTTTGGCCGCATTTTTCCCCTGTCCGAAGTGGAACTTAAGGTCCTCAAGGCCTATATTGACGAGAACCTGGAGAAGGGGTTCATTCGCCCCTCCTCGTCACCCGCCGGAGCAGGCATCTTTTTTGTGGGAAAGAGAGACGGCTCCCTCCGACCTTGCATTGATTACAGAGAACTAAATAAAATCACCATTAAGAACCGGTATCCCCTGCCTTTGATCCCAGAGCTTTTTCAACGTTTCAGGTCTGCCAGAATCTTCTCTAAATTGGATCTTCGCGGGGCCTACAACCTCATCCGAATCAGGGCAGGAGATGAATGGAAAACAGCCTTCAGATCCAGATTCGGGCATTATGAATACTTGGTAATGCCCTTTGGTCTTTGTAACGCCCCAGCAACCTTCCAGCACCTGGTAAATGACATTTTTCGTAAACACCTTGACGACTTCCTTGTCGTTTATCTAGACGACATCCTTATCTTTTCAGACTCCCTTGAACTCCACCGGGTACATGTGAAACAAGTACTCACCATCCTCCGCAGCCACAGATTGTACCTCAAGGCAGAGAAGTGCGAATTCGAGAAATCCACGGTGCAATTCTTGGGGTTCATCATTTCTACAGGTGGGGTCTCCATGGACCCACAAAAGGTCAAGGCCGTACTGGAGTGGCCAGCCCCAGTGAACAAGAAAGGGGTACAGCGAATTATCGGGTTCCCAAACTTCTATCGAAGGTTCATTGTCGGCTTTTCCTCCATAGTGGCACCCATCACCAAGTTGACCCACCAAGGTACTCAATTCCATTGGTCCCCGGAAGCACAAGAGGCTTTTGATACTTTGAAAAAATTGTTTTCATCCGCTCCCATCCTGATGCATGCAGATCCAACCCTTCCATTTGTGCTGGAGGTGGATGCATCAGAGACGGCTACTGGAGCTATATTATCCCAGAGACTGGGTCCCAAGGCCCTGTTACACCCTGTGGCTTTTGCATCACGTAAGTTAAGCCCTCCAGAGAGGAACTACGATGTGGGAGACAGAGAGTTACTGGCCATTAAGTTTGCTCTGGAGGAGTGGAGGTATCTCCTGGAGGGGGCTTCCCATCCTGTCATGATTTGGACAGACCACAGAAACCTGGAGTATCTAAGGACAGCCAAACGCTTAAAGCCCAGACAAGCCCGTTGGGCTCTCTTTTTTGCAAGATTTAATTTTCATATCTCTTACAGACCCGGCTCAAAAAATGGAAAGGCAGACGCTCTCTCTAGAATGTTTCACGAGACACCCCAGGAATCTGAACCCAACACTATCCTTTCGCCACAGAACTTCCTGTCTCTCCTTCTGCAACCTGATCTAGTCTCCGCCATCAAGGCGGCATCAGGGCACCCCACCGACCATGGGATTCCCTCAATGGAGGAACACGATGGACTACTCTGGGTACGTGGGAAGGTCTTTGTCCCCACAGAAACAAGACCTTTAACGCTCAAGACTCTACATGATCACAAGCTTGCGGGACATTTTGGGGTTCACAAGACGTCTAACTTAATTTCTTGCTCTTTTTGGTGGCCTGGGTGGAGACAAGACTGCAGGAATTATGTCACCTCTTGTATCATTTGTCAACGCAACAAAGGAACTAATTCTAAAGCCTGGGGCCTGCTGAAGCCCTTGTCCATCCCGAAGCGCCCATGGGCGGATATATCAATGGACTTCATTGTAGAGTTACCCGCTTCAGAGGGATACACCACCATTTTGGTCGTGGTCGACCGCTTGTCAAAGATGGCACACTTCCTCCCAATGATTGGGACTCCTTCCGCTTCTGCTACAGCTGACATATTCTTCAAAGAGATTGTTCGACACGGGATACCTACGAGTGTCACTTCTGATAGAGGGTCTCAGTTCACCTCCAAGTTTTGGCAAGAGTTATGCAAAACCCTCGAAATCAAGATATGCCTCTCTTCGGCCTATCACCCTCAGAGCAATGGCCAGACGGAGAGGACAAATCAATCTCTAGAGCAATACCTCCGCTGTTTCTGTTCAGATTCCCAGGATGAATGGTCCAGTCTCCTACCCTATGCGGAGTTCGCCTACAACAATGCGGTCCATACTGCCACCAACCAAACTCCCTTCTGGGCCAACTTTGGGTTCCATCCCTCCTTCCTGCCAGGGTCTCTGCCTGAAACTCCTGTCCCTGCGGTCCAAGACCGAGTTAATTTTTTGCAACAGAATTTCCGGAGAATTCAAGAGACCATGCAGAAGACCCAAGAAGGGTATGAAAAACATTTCAACCGGGGGAGGAAGGAAAATCTGGACTTCAAGATAGGGGATGAGGTATGGTTATCCTCAATCAATCTCAAATTAGCCATACCCACACGTAAATTAGGACCAAAGTTTATTGGTCCTTTCAAGATCAAACGGAAGATTAATCCTGTAGCTTTTGAGCTTTCCTTACCAGATTCGTACAGGATACACCCGGTGTTCCACGCTTCCCTCCTAAAGCCTGTCACTCCTAGTCCTTTTCCAGGAAGATCTGAACCACCACCTCCTCCAGTACTGGTGGACGGCGAAACAGAATTTGTGGTGGAAAAAAATTTAAATTGCAGGAAAAGGGGGAGGCAACTCCAATATCTGGTCAAATGGGAGGGTTACCCGTCAGAAGAAAACTCTTGGGAACCCTCAGGAAATCTGCTCCACGCTTAATCCGAGCTTTCCAGACGGAACATCCTGAACTGATGGCTAGCTTGGGCGTCCGGAGGCCGCCCCTCGGGGGAGGGCACTGTCAGGACAATTTACAAGTGAGCGCTGCGCGTCGATTGCCTGTGCGCATGCACGGCGGAACGGCACTCTGGCGCATGCGCACTCGCGACTCAGCGCTCCGACGTACGCACATGCGCACTGGCGCACGCCTGAGCGTCCCTGGGCGTCAGAGCATCACGTGACCACTCACACCGCCCTTTTAAGGAAGTGCCTGTGATCAGTCCAGCGCTGGCTTGTCTTCAGCTTCCTGCCAAAGCTCTGTTCCTGTATCCTGTTTGCCTGATTACCTGTTTTGACCCGGATTTGCCTTTTGACCTTGCTGCCTTCTCTTGCCCTTGACCTTTGGACTGTATACTGGACTTACCGCTTGCTTGCCTCTGGCCCCCTGAACCTCTGCTTGTGACCCGGATTTGCCTGCTGTCTCCTGCCCTGAATATCTGCCTGTGACCCGGACCTGCCCGTCTTCAGTCCTGTACCTGCACCTGTGTTCTGGAACCTCCCAGTGCCTTCCTGACCCCAGCACCTGGCTCCCTCTTCAGTCCTCATCCTCTGGTTGGGTAGCCTGTGCCTCTTTGTGCCATTCACCCCCTGTCTCACCTCCAGGGGGCGGACTGCGCTCAGTTGCAAGGGTGAACCACTCTCGGCATTTCGGCCTCGGTAAGTACGCACCTGACAGCGGTGTATGGTCTGAGCACTGACAGGCTGACCCCTTCAACCTCTGCAGCAATGCTGGCAGCACTCATACGTCTATTTCCAAAAGACAACCTCTGGATATGATGCTGAGCACGTGCACTCAACTTCTTTGGTTGACCATGGCGAGGCCTGTTCTGAGTGGAACCTGTCCTGTTAAGCCGCTGTATGGTCTTGGCCACCATGCTGCAGCTCAGTTTCAGGGTCTTGACAATCTTCTTATAGCCTAGGCCATCTTTATGTAGAGCAACAATTCTCTTTTTCAGCTTCTCAGAGAGTCCTTTGCCATGAGGTGCCATGTTGAACTTCCAGTGACCAGTATGAGAGAGTGAGAGCGATAACACAAAATTTAACACACCTGCTCCCTATTCACACCTGAGACCTTGTAACACCAACGAGCCACATGACACCGGGGAGGGAAAATTACAAATTGGGTCCAATTTGGTCATTTTCACTTAGGGGTGTACTCACTTTTGTTGCCAGCAGTTTAGACATAAATGACTGTGTGTGAGTTATTTTGAGGGGACAGCAACTTTACACTGTTACACAAGCTGTACACTTACTACTTTACATTGTAGCAAAGTGTTATTTCTTCAGTGTTGTCACATGAAAAGATATAATAAAATATTTACAAAAAATGTGAGGGGTGTACTCACTTTTGAGAAATACTGTATATGGTTTTATATGTATAAGAGTTTGCCTTGGGAGCAAGGTGGGTGGGTTTTAATGGGTTTAGGTGTAAATTAAAATTAGAATTTTTAATTAAAAATTAATAACTTTTGTCTCTGTGAAGAAACTAATGTAGTGTAAACTATGTTACTTTCTGAACTGGGCATGAGAATGAGTTACAAGTTTCATTGTCAATGCTTAATTAAACAAGTTGAAATTAGAAGCTGATTGGGTACTCTGCACCAGATTTTGAGTGCTCCAATGTTAGTAAATCTCTCCATGTCTACCATGCTTGTATGTGTGTAAAGGGTTAACTGCTCAGTTAACCTCCCAGTGATGTGCTTTGATTGTTGTACTGTGAGCTGGAAAATCTCTCTGCAGGGTAAGGCTGAATGTGTAGATTCACACATATAATTTCCATTTAACAAATGTGAACAGATAAATGGTGCATGAGATCTGAAACATGAGTATTTTTTTTTGTTTAATATTACAATTTAGAGAAACGTACCTTTGTTTAACTTGTGTTTGTATCAAACTTTATATTTCAGACATTTCATACTGTAAGAAAGATCTCTGAAATAATCCACTTTGCAACCGGTGCTTATTACCTGTTACTTTATTTATTTTTTTATAGCCTTGACATATTCTTAAGCGCTATAATGAATTCTGAACTATAGGATTCACACCATTCCCTCTTCTTGAAGAAGCTTACATTGTAATATCATGAAACATGTAACACACTGGGGCCAATATGGAAGTCTATTTGGAAATGTGGGAAGGAACATATGAACCCAGGAACCCATGAAAATATGAACATTTACAAACTCCTAGGTGATAACTAAATGTGAGAGACATACAATAAATAGCAGCTAGACTCAAAATCAGTTTACTGAATCAGATCAGGCAGCGATTGTGATTGATTGCCAGAGGTTACAGTGTATCATTACCACTCGCTGACTGGTTGCTAGAGGTTACAGCACACATTACGGCTCACTGACTAGTTGCTAGAAGTTACAGCACATGATTTCTGCTTGTTGATTGGCTGCTAGATTACTGTGGATATCACCTCAGGGAGTCATGATACACATATCAATGCCGCCGGCCACCGCTATTTACATATGAATGCCACCGCTGTTTACATATGAATGCTGCCGATAATGTACATGTAAACACAGGGTCTGCAGGTGAGAGTCATCTGTGCACAACAATAGGGAAGAGCTGGGCAGCATTAGTAGCAGCACTTCACACTGAGATATTGGGATACAGCACGGGACTAAAACCTCAAGGGACGAGGGAATTTAAACCAGGATTGTTGGCAAGTATGAGGCAGCTGCTTTGGGCCCCACAACAATGACAGGGCCCAGGGCAGCTGCCCCTTTTGCCCTGCCTTAAAAACGGCCCTGTAACCATGTCATTATAAATGATCTCTCCGACTCCCACAAGCTGTTAAACCATGCTGCTTTTCATTGGAGGACTTTTACTGCTACTGTTAAGATTGATTAATGATATATTATAACACTGCCCAAACATTGCAAGTATTTAAAGGAGAAGTGTGAGATTATTAAAAAAAAAATACATATATACTTTCCTACCTGCTGCAGCATCAGTCCTGTGCTGCAAGCTGTCCCCCACCAGCTCTAAGCCTAAGAACTGAGAGATCACATAACTCCTGATCTCTCAGTTCTTGGACTTCACTGAGCAGACAGTGGTGACTGTTAGTCATGGAGTCTCTGCTTGGCCTCTCTAGTGCTCACTGGAGTGCTGGGCTGAGGAGGGGATGGAAGCAACTGGCTCAGGCTCTCAGAGGCTGAACCAGCTGCCTGTAAGGCATCTGGGTGGATCCTACCATTATTGTCGGGATCCCTCCAGAGTATAGAGTGACTCTATGATTTCACTTCAGCCTACTGTTGGCTGATTCTGGGTCACACAAAAGCACAAGTGCACTTCTGTGACCCACATGATAAGTATAGCCAAAAGTGGTATAAGCCCAGCTATTTTTTTTATCTGAAACAGCTATTTTTTTATGCTTAGTGGTTTAAGCTCAGATTTTTATTTTAATGCTTTTTTTTTTTTTTTTTTTAAACTGATTAGTATGCTGCCATCCAGTATGAAAAGTATGGAAAAACATGGCATTATACTTTATACGTAGAGCATGTGTTGTCCCACAAAAAAATTGGACTAATGTGATTTTTTAGGAACGTGTATACTTTTTATCCCATCTCTGATACAATCCTTTACCTTCTGATTTCTTAGAGTATACACAAATGGATTTAATAAAGGCGCAATTACAGTGCTTACCAGATTTACTACTTTGTCTGTTACCACAGAATATTCTTTTGGTGGTCTTATTAATATAAAAATGGCACTACCAAAAAATATTGACAACATAGTGAGGTGAGACAATAGGTTGAAAATGTTTTCTGCCGTCCTGTGTCTGAAGGCATTCTTATTACGGTAGCTACAATTAAAATGTAGGATACTGTTGTAATGATCAGACATCCAATCAATAACACAACAGATGACAAGATAGAATTTAGTTTAAGCAAACTTACATCAACACAGACCAATTTTAACATTGCTGCAGTTTTGCAAAAAAAATGGTCCAAAACATTAGCACAAAATGGCAAACAAGATACAATTAGTGTGGGGTATGAAAGACATACATTCCTTTCAAGTGAACTGACCCTGGACTGTATCGACTATGCCTCTGCCTACCATCTATGTCTGCCTTTTACCTGCACTGACCTCGGCTTGTTGACCATGTTTTTGCCTGCCCCTTGAACTGATCTTTTACCCTGCTACACAGGGGTCTCACATATGTGAGGGGCTCCAGAATAGTGTTCGGAGTTCATAAAACCAGTTTTTCTGTGTTCCCATAACAGGGTCTGGTTGTCCGGAGGCTTCAAAGAGATTTGGTTGGGAGAAGCCTCTACCCCTGTCCCCATTCTTCCCTGACCGATGCCCTAAGCTTGATGGTCCTGTCTGCTCCCTGGAAAAAATACTCTGGCTGTGCTGACCATACCTCTTCCTGCTGCCTTTACTAATTATGGACAGTATTCCTGCCTGCTGCATGGACGATCCTTTGATCCTTTTGCTGCTATAATATATATTTATATATAATATAAATATCTTATAAATGGACAACTTTATGTAAAAAAAAATGCGTTTTCATTTTTTTCCACAGTTTCCAAATACTACTGGAAAAAAATGAACCATTCAAAAGACTCATTATGCCTCACAGATTATACGTTGGGGTGTTAGCTTTCCAAAATGGGGGCATTTTGTGGGCGTTTGCATTGACCTGGTGCTCCAGGGCCTTCAAAAGTGTGATAAGTTGTCATCAAATGAGATGTGCAATTTATGCTCGTAGAACGCCTGATGGTGCTACTTGGATGTTTGACCTCTGTATGTGGCCAGGCTATGTAAAAGTCTCACACATGTGGTATCACTATACTCAGGAGGAGTAGCAGAATATATTTTGGGGTGTCATTGCAAGTATGCATGTGCTGTGTGAGAGAAATAACTTGTTTTTATGATAATTTTGTGCAAAAAAAATAAAAATTATAATTTTTCCAAGAATTTTGGGAAAAAATTACAACTTCAAAAAACTCACCAAGCCTCTTACTAAATACCTTGGAATGTCTGCTTTCCAAAAAGGGGTAATTTGAGGGGTATTTGTACTTTCCTGGCTTGTTAGGGTCTCAAGAAATGAGATAGGCCTTCAGTTCATCAGGTGTGATCAGATGTGATCATTTTCAATGATTTGCACCATAGCTTTTAGACGCTATAACTTTCACAGCACCCAAATAATATACACTTATTTGGGTTATTTTTACTAAAGATAAGTAGCAGTATACATTTTGGCAAAAATTTATGAAAAAAAATGTTTTATTTGCAAAAATTTTCAATAGAAACTAAAAAAAAGTGTTTTTTTTTTTTAAAAATTTCTCTCTTTTTTCGCTAATATTGCAAAAAATAAAAAACACAGCAGTAATTAAATACCACCAAAAGAAAACTCTGTGAGGAAAAAAATGATAAAAATTTGGTTTGGGTAGCATGTAGCATGACTGAGTAATTGTCATTCAAAGTGTGAGAGCGCTGAAAGCTAAAAATTGGTCTGGTAAGGAAGGGTGTTTGAAAGCCCTGTATTGAAGTGGTTAAAGATTAAAGATGTAAACCCTTACATTTACCCAGTGAAGTAAATAGCCTCAGATGATACACAGGGATGAAACAAATCTCCCTACATAAGTTTTACATGTATATGTGCTGTCTTCAGCTTTCTATGTTCTTTAGATGGCGCACATCATGTTAGAAATATTCTTCCTGTTTCAGCAGTGGGAGGGGAGTCTGGGCATACACTGTGCAAGATGATTGGAGGAAAGCCCCCCCCCCCCCCCCACATAGGCAGAAGAACTAAGAAACTTGTAGAGCTGTACTGTGAATAGTAGACTTGTGCACAAGGGAAAATTTTGTTTAGTTTCGGTTCGTTGTTATTCGTAAAATACATAATTTCGTTGTGTTATATTCGTTATGTTATGTTAATACGTTGTCGGATAATTCCTTATTTCTGTAGAGTGTTGATATTCGTTATACTGAATCTCGAATCATGTCGAATTCATTCGTTATATACGCTAGAATTTCGTTCGTATTCGTTGAAATTCGATATTTATGTATGTATATATATTCGTGATAATGATTCGTAGTTTGGAAAGTTGTTTGTTTATTGAATCTATTAACCACTTGCTTACTGGGCACTTAAACACCCTTCCTGCCCAGACCAATTTTCAGCTTTCGGTGCTCTCACACTTTGAATGACAATTACTCAGTCATGCAACACTGAACCCAAATTAATTTTTTGTCCTTTTTTTCCCACAAATAGAGCTTTCTTTTGGTGGTATTTGATCACCTCTGGGTTTTTTTTATTTTTTGCGCTATAAATGAAAAAAGATCAAAAATTTTGAAAAAAAACGCATTTTTCTTTGTTTCTGTGATAAAATTTAGCAAATTATTAATTTATCTTCATAAATTTTGGCCACAATTTATACTTATACATATCTTTGGTAAAAATAACCCAAATTAGTGGATATTATTTGGTCTTTGTGTAAGTTACAGACTCTACAAGCTGTGGTGCGAATTATACAAAATTGATCACATCTGATGTACTGGTGGCCTATCTCATTTCTTGTGACCCGAACAAGTCAGGAAAGTACAAATATCCCCCAAAGTACCCCTTTTTTGAAAGTAGACATTCCAAGGTATTTAGTAAGAGGCATGGTGAGCTTTTTGATGTTGTCATTTTTTCCCACAATTCTTTGCAAAATGAATTATTTTTTTATTTTTTATTTTTTTCCACAAAATTGTCATTGTAATAGGTTATTTCTCTCACATGGCATCCGTATACCACAAATGACACCCCAAAATAAATTCTGCTACTCCTCCTGAGTATTACGATACCACATATGTGGGACTTTTACACAGCCTGGCCACTTAGAGAGGCCCAACATGCAGGGAGCGCCATCACGTGTTTTATGAGCATAAATTACACATCTAAATTGTTGACTACCTAGTACACTTTTGAAGGCCCTGGAGCACCAGGACAATGACATGTGACACTGACGTGGCACTGATGACAGGTGGCACTGATGACACGTGACACTGATGTGGCACTGATGACAGATGGCACTAATACGGGGCACTGATGACACGTGACACTGATGACAGATGGCACTAATACGGGGGCACTGATGACACGTGACACTGACAGATGGCACTAATATGTGGCACTGCTGACAGATGGAACTTATACGTGGCACTGATATCATGTGGCACTAATACGTGGCACTGATGAGAGATGGCACTAATACGTGGCACTGATGACAGATGGCACCGATACGTGGCACTGATGACACGTGACACTGATGACAGATGGCACTGACACGTGGCATTGATGACACGTGCCACTGATAACAGATGGCATGTGACACTGACAGGTGGCACTTTTGACAGATGGCACTGATACGTGGCATTGATGACTGATGACAGATGGCACTGACGTGGCACTGATGACAGATGGCACTGATGTGGCACTAATGACAGATGGCACTGACGTGGCACTGATGTGGCACTGTGGACAGGTGGCACTGGCAGATGGCACAGATGGCACTGGGGACAGGTGGTACTGGGAACAGGTGGCACTGGCAGATAGCACGGATGGCACTCTGGGGACAGGTGGTACTGGGGACAGGTGGTACTTGGGACAGGTGGCACGGATGGCACTCTGGGGACAGGTGGTACTGATGACAGGTGGCAGCGGGACAGATCACTTTTTTTTTTTTTTTTTTTTTACTTACGGCGCCGGCGCCGTTCCTCTCTCCTTCCTCACACGCTGTCTGTGTGTGAGGAGGCAGAGCGGCGCTGACAGATGATCTCATATGTTTGCATATGCAAACATATGAGATCATCTCTCATTGGACAGCCGATCTCGCTGTAAACGGCCGCTGTGATCGGCCGTTTACAGCGATCTGTGACCGGCTGTGTCCGGCGGACACGGCCAGCACAGAACTTCCCCGATGCGCGCTCTCAAGAGCGCGCATTGGGGAAGTAAACAGGAGGACGTCCAGGGACGTCCTCCCAGCAGAGAGCGTCCGCGCTGCAGCCGTCTTTCGGCTATAGCGCGGGCGCGTAGTGGTTAACACACACAATGACAATATCTCTTCTCCTCTGCTCAAATACAATACAACACCTTTCTCACTCAGTTCTCAGGAATGCACTTTGCCAGTAATCCAACCTCCAGCACAAAATTAATCAGCTGAATGGACTGTAAGATTTGAGTTGACCTTTTGTTTCATTGGATCTTTAATGAATTACCGAATCATGTCAAATTCATTTGTTATATAAGCTATAATTTATTTCGTATTAGTTAAAATTTGTTATTTTTTTATTTAGACATTCGGATGCAAAATTTGGCCGAATTTCTATTTGTTACGAAACGAATTGCACAAGCCTAGTTAATAGACAAGCTCTCTGTTAATCTATTTATAGCACCCTCCCTGACACAAATCCGGATGCATCCGAATGTCCAAAAGGTGCAAAATTTGGCCGAATTTCGATTTGTTACGAAACGAATTGCACAAGCCTAGTGAATAGACAAGCTCTCTGTTAATCTATTTATAGCACCCTCCCTGACACAAATTTCCAGCTTTTATCTCCTGTGTTGGAGAGCTTGTCAGAAGTTTTCGTGCTGATAACAAAGGATCGGAGATGCAGAAAGACACAGGACTTAGGGCTTTGGAGAGAGATAAGTAAACACTACAGACATTTTCCCATGTCAGATTTCATGAATAGGGTTTACATCCACTTTAAAAGGAAATGATCTGAGTTTATAGACCAAAAGCAAAAGGACCATTGACCTTTTCTTTACCACTTAAGGATCCAGCTTTTTTCTGACATTTTTTGCTTACAAGTTAAAGTAAGTATTTTTTGCTAGACAATTACTTAGAACCCCCAAGCATTATATATTTTTCTTTAGCAGAGACCCTAGACAATAAAATGGTGGTCATCAATTTTTTTTTTATGTTGTGCGTTTTTTGCACAGCGTTTTTCAAACGCAATATTTTTGGAAAAAATGCACTTTAATAAAGTAAAAAAAAAGCAGAATATATACCCCGATTTTTTTGAATACTATGAAAGATGAAGTTACGCCAAGTAAATAGATACATAACATGTCATGCTTCATAATTGTGGAATGGTGCCAAACTACGGTACTTAAAAATCTAAATAGACAACACTTTAAAAAATTCTACAGGCTACCAGTTTAGAGTTACAGAGGAGGTTTAGTGCTTGAATCACTGCTCTCGCTCAGACGTCACATATGTGGTGCAAACACCATTTACGTATGTGGACGTGACCTAAGTATACATTCACTACTGCGTGCAAGCACACGAGATGGGGGGCGCTTTAAACCTTTTTTAAATTTATTATATTATATTCTTTACATTTTTACACTGTCCCTTTAAAAAAAAAAATATCCCCTTTATTGCTATCGCAGGGACTGTAAGCATTCCTAATAATACAGCATGACAGGTCCTCTTTATGGAGAGATCTTGGGTCTAAAAGCAAAAGAGCAAAAAAAAGAAAAAAAATCATGTTTACATGGCCCGAGAACCGAACGTGACGTTGACGGTCCTCCAAGGTGGGTCCGAGATGAGTGGTGGCCATCTTGCCTGCCCTGCAGATGCCGGATGTTTCCCGGGCTCAGCAATCGGTAACGTTAGCCCGTAAAGCACCGGGAAACGGCAGGAGGGGGGGCACCACCCCCGCTGCTTCCAAAAGTGATCCCGCAGCGAAACTGCCACTGGGATCACTTTTATCGCAAAGCCGGCCGCCCTAAGGGAAAAATTATACTGGTGGCACCTAGCTGCAGCCATAACCCCAGTATTTAACATCAAAATCATGACTTATATTCCCAGTTGGGCAGTCGGCAAGAGAAAAAAAAAAACATAAATACAAAAAAGGAATGTAAACACTTGTGTTATTTAATAAGTATGTTTGATGAGACTCAATTTCCATAGTGAGTTCTTTATTGAGTCTTTAACCTTCTGATTTCTTAAAGTATAAATAAAAGGATTCAATAAAGGAGACAGCACAGTGCTAAAAAGGTTCACTAACTTGTCAGTTTCCACCGAATAGTCTTTGGATGGTCTGATCTGTATGAATATAGCACAGCCAAACACTATGGTCACCATAGTAAGATGAGAAGCACATGTAGAAAATGTTTTCACACGGCCTTTATCTGATGGGATCCTCACAACAGTGTGTATAATAAACACGTAGGATACTGTGGTTATTATTAAAGGTATTACTAAGATGAAAGTAGAGAAGATTAGTAGGTATAGTTTAACAAAACCGACATCTTCACAGAGCAGTTTTATCATGGCTCCAATGTGACAAAAGAAATGGTTGAGGATATGGCTACAGTATTCCAAGGTGGATATCACTATAACAGGAAACAAAGTACACACAAAAGACACAGTCAAACAAATTCCAACTAGTTCCATGCAAAGAGTATGTCTCATTACGGTAGAATATCTGAGAGGGTGACAGATGGCCACGTAACGATCAAAGGACATGACAGCCAACATTAAAAAAACTGCGGTAATGATGGTAAAATAGAACAAATAGACATGTGCGATTCGATTTTCGTACGAATTCGTAATTCGTACGAATTTTTCGAAATTCGTAAGAATTTATGAATCCGTAGTACGAATGTTTTCGAATCCGAATTCCGTACGGAATACGAAGTTCCGTTTACGAATTTCGTCGCCAAATGTATTCGAATCCGACTACCAAATATCGAATTTCAACTAATATGAAAGAAATTATTATAGCGGATATAACGAATGATTCGTATGAATTCGAATGATTCGAATGAATTCGAATGACAAAGTGTCATTTTTGCAGGAAAAATTCCGTTTTACGAATTTAAGCTCCAAATTATTCGAATCCAACTACCAATATCGAATTTCAACTAATTCGAAAGAAATTATTATAGCAGATATTAATTCGAATGAATTCGAATGAATTTGAATGAATTTGAATGATTCGAATGACAAAGTGTCATTTTTGCTGAAAAAAAAGCTATTTAAAATCACTTGCGGCTATTGCCGGCAAATGAATTGTCGGCTCTGTAACACAGAGAACAGTCATTAATTGATAAAAAAAAATGAAAGCGTAGGGGTCCCCCCAAATTCAAAAACCAGGCCCTTAAGGTCTGGTATGGATATGAAGGGGGACCCCAGCCAACAAAAAAAAAAAAAAAAATGGCGTGGGGTCCCCCCCAAATTCCATACCAGACCCTTCAGGTCTGGGATGGATTTTAAGGGGAACCCCGGCCAAAAAAAAAAAAAATGGCGTGGGGTCCCCCTCAAAATCCATACCAGACCCTTTATCCGAGCACGCAACCTGGCAGGCCGCAGGAAAAGAGGGGGGGACGAGAGCGGCCCCCCCTCCCGCCTGAACCGTACCAGGCCACATGCCCTCAACATTGGGAGGGTGCTTTGGGGGTCTGAGACCCCCAAAGCACCTTGTCCCCATGTTGATGAGGACAAGGGCCTCATCCCCACAACCCTGGCCGGTGGTTGTGGGGGTCTGCGGGCGGGGGGCTTATCGGAATCTGGAAGCCCCCTTTAACAAGGGGACCCCCAGATCCCGCCCCCCCCCCTGTGTGAAATGGTAAGGGGGTACAAAAGTACCCCTACCATTTCACCAAAAAAGTGTCAAAAATGTAAAAATGACAGGAGACGGTCTTTGACAATTCCTTTATTAAAATCTTCTTTCTTCTGGTCTTCCTTTCTTCATCTCCTCCTTTCGTCATCTTCTTCCATCTTCTTCCATCTTCTTCTTCCTTCGATTCGCTTCTTCTTGCTCCGGTCTTCTCGTCCTTCTCGTCCGGCATCGGCGTCTCTTCTCGCAGGCCGCTCCTCGCAATGGGAGGCTCCCGCTCTGTGAGGCTTCGCTCCGGCTGACAGGTCTTTTATAACGGAGGGCACCTGGTAACCCCGCCCCCTCTGACGCACGGGGACGTCATGTGGACTTTCCTATGGCTTTCCCCATGACGTCAGAGGGGGGGGCGGGGTCACCAGGTGCCCTCCGTTATAAAAGACCTGTCAGCCGGAGCGAAGCCTCACAGAGCGGGAGCCTCCCATTGCGAGGAGCGGCCTGCGAGAAGAGACGCCGACGCCGATGCCGGACGAGAAGGACGAGAAGACCGGAGCAAGAAGAAGCGAATCGAAGGAAGAAGAAGATGGAAGAAGAAGAAGATGGAAGAAGATGACGGAAGGAGAAGATGAAGAAACCGAAGGAAGAAGAAAGAAGAAAGAAGATTTTAATAAAGGAATTGTCAAAGACCGTCTCCTGTCATTTTTACCATATTTGACACTTTTTTGGTGAAATGGTAGGGGTACTTTTGTACCCCCTTACCATTTCACACAGGGGGGGGGCGGGATCTGGGGGTCCCCTTGTTAAAGGGGGCTTCCAGATTCCGATAAGCCCCCCGCCCGCAGACCCCCACAACCACCGGCCAGGGTTGTGGGGAAGAGGCCCTTGTCCTCATCAACATGGGGACAAGGTGCTTTGGGGGTCTCAGACCCCCAAAGCATCCTCCCAATGTTGAGGGCATGTGGCCTGGTACGGTTCAGGCGGGAGGGGGGGCCGCTCTCGTCCCCCCCTCTTTTCCTGTGGCCTGCCAGGTTGCGTGCTCGGATAAGGGTCTGGTATGGATTTTGAGGGGGACCCCACGCCATTTTTTTTTTTTTGGCTGGGGTTCCCCTTAAAATCCATCCCAGACCTCAAGGGTCTGGTATGGATTTTGAGGGGGACCCTACGCCATTTTTTTTTTTTTTTTTGGCTGGGGTCCCCCTTAATATCCATCCCAGACCTGAAGGGCCTGGTTATTGAATTTGGGGGGACCCCTACGCATTTTTTTATCAATGACTTCAATGAATGACAGTTCTCTGTATTACGGATCCGACAATTCATTTGCCGGCAATAGCCGCAAGTGATTTTAAATAGCTTTTTTTTCCTGCAAAAATGACACTGTGCAGGAACAGTTCTCTATATTAGATATACTGAATCTCGAATCATTCGAAGCATTCGTTATATCCGCTATTATAATTTCTTTCATATTAGTTGAAATTAGATATTTGGTAGTTGTTGTATTCGAATTGTTCTCTGTATTACGGGAATCGGCAATTAGCCGCGAGTGATTTTAAATAGCTTTTTTTTCCTGCAAAAATGACACCCTGTACAGAGAGAGTTCTAAGCACGGGAAACATGCCCCCCCCCCCCCTTCATAGGCATACTATATATATATATATATATACTCTATAGTATGCCTATGAAGGGGGGGTCATGTTTCCCGTGCTTAGAACTGTCTCTGTACAATGTGTCATTTTTGCAGGAAAAAAAAGCTATTTAAAATCACTCGCGGCTAATTGCCGATTCCCGTAATACACAGAACAATTCGAATACAACAACTAACAAATATCTAATTTCAACTAATATGAAAGAAATTATAATAGCGGATATAACGAATGCTTCGAATGATTCGAGATTCAGTATATCTAATATAGAGAACTGTTCCTGCACAGTGTCATTTTTGCAGGAAAAAAAAGCTATTTAAAATCACTTGCGGCTATTGCCGGCAAATGAATTGTCGGATCCGTAATACAGAGTATTCATTCATTGAAGTCATTGATAAAAAAATGCGTAGGGGTCCCCCCAAATTCAATAACCAGGCCCTTCTGGTCTGGGATGGATATTAAGGGGGACCCCAGCCAAAAAAAAAAAAAAAAAAAAATGGCGTAGGGCCCCCTCAAAATCCATACCAGACCCTTGAGGTCTGGGATGGATTTTAAGGGGAACCCCAGCCAAAAAAAATGGCGTGGGGTCCCCCTCAAAATCCATACCAGACCCTTATCCGAGCACGCAACCTGGCAGGCCGCAGGAAAAGAGGGGGGACGAGAGCGGCCCCCCTCCCGCCTGAACCGTACCAGGCCACATGCCCTCAACATTGGGAGGGTGCTTTGGGGGTCTGAGACCCCCAAAGCACCTTGTCCCCATGTTGATGAGGACAAGGGCCTCATCCCCACAACCCTGGCCGGTGGTTGTGGGGGTCTGCGGGCGGGGGGCTTATCGGAATTGGAATCCCCCAGATCCCGCCCCCCCCCCCTGTCACCAAAAAAGTGTCAAAAATGGTAAAAATGACAGGAGACGGTCTTTGACAATTCCTTTATTAAAATCTTCTTCTTCTTTCTTCTGGTCTTCTTCCTTTCTTCATCTTCTCCTTCCGTCATCTTCTTCCTTCTTCTTCCATCTTCTTCTTCCTTCGATTCGCTTCTTCTTGCTCCGGTCTTCTCGTCCTTCTCGTCCGGCATCGGCGTCGGCGTCTGTTCTCGCAGGCCGCTCCTCGCAATGGGAGGCTCCCGCTCTGTGAGGCTTCGCTCCGGCTGACAGGTCTTTTATAACGGAGGGCACCTGGTGACCCCCCCCCCCTCTGACGTCATGGGGAAAGCCATAGGGAATTCCCCATGACGTCCCCGTGCGTCAGAGGGGGCGGGGTTACCAGGTGCCCTCCGTTATAAAAGACCTGTCAGCCGGAGCGAAGCCTCACAGAGCGGGAGCCTCCCATTGCGAGGAGCGGCCTGCGAGAAGAGACGCCGATGCCGGACGAGAAGGACGAGAAGACCGGAGCAAGAAAAAGAAGCGAATCGAAGGAAGAAGAAGATGGAAGAAGATGGAAGAAGATGACGGAAGGAGAAGAAGATGAAGAAAGGAAGAAGACCAGAAGAAAGAAGAAAGAAGATTTTAATAAAGGAATTGTCAAAGACCGTCTCCTGTCATTTTTACCATTTTTGACACTTTTTTGGTGAAATGGTAGGGGTACTTTTGTACCCCCTTACCATTTCACACAGGGGGGGGGGGGCGGGATCTGGGGGTCCCCTTGTTAAAGGGGGCTTCCAGATTCCGATAAGCCCCCCGCCCGCAGACCCCCACAACCACCGGCCAGGGTTGTGGGGATGAGGCCCTTGTCCTCATCAACATGGGGACAAGGTGCTTTGGGGGTCTCAGACCCCCAAAGCACCCTCCCAATGTTGAGGGCATGTGGCCTGGTATGGTTCAGGTGGGGGGGGGGCGCTCTCGTCCCCCCCTCTTTTCCTGCGGCCTGCCAGGTTGCGTGCTCGGATAAAGGGTCTGGTATGGATTTTGAGGGGGACCCCACGCCATTTTTTTTTTTTTTTTGGCCGGGGTTCCCCTTAAAATCCATCCCAGACCTGAAGGGTCTGGTATGGATATTTGGGGGGGACCCCACGCCATTTTTTTTTTTTTTTTGGCTGGGGTTCCCCTTAATATCCATACCAGACTTGAAGGGCCTGGTTATTGAATTTGGGGGGACCCCCATGCTTTTTTTTTTTTTTTATCAATGAATGACTGTTCTCTGTGTTACGTAGCCGATTATATTAGATATACTGAATCTCGAATTCATTCGAAGCATTCGTTATATCCGCTATTATAATTTCTTTCATATTAGTTGAAATTCGATATTTGTAGTTGGATTTACTAACGATTCGTAACTATTCGTAACGATTCGTAACGATTCGTAACTTGAAATTGAAATTCGATATTTGTAGTTGGATTCGAATGTGTTCTCTGTGTTATGAGAACCGACAATTCATTAGCCGCGTTAACGATTCGTAACGATTCGTAACGATTCGTAACTTTACTAACGATTCGTAAAAATTTTTTTACGATTCGTACGAAATTCGTATTTCGTACGAATTCGAACGGAATTTCGTACACGAATTACGAAATTTTTTTTATATACGAAACGGGACGAAACGAAACGAAAACAAATTTTTTGACAGTTCCCATGTCTACAATAATATTTTTAAACCAATAAAACAGCGCTGGCAAACAAAATTGTGATCAAATAATAAAAAATTCCCACAAAATTGACTTGCATCAAAAAATTGTGTATGATAAGACTATTATATACGTGAAAAATATTAAGTAACATAATAAAAAATAATCATAAAACTAATTCCATGTGTATCAAATTAGTGATAAACCACAAACAAGTATGTGATGAGAAATAAAAAAATGTGAATGTGTCCAGTAATAAACCCAAAAAACCAAGACCAAAGTACATATAAGCTCCTCCTTGGAATGGACTCACCGGACCAGTAGACAAACAGCAGAGCAAAGAGCAGATATGCAGACAAGCTGTGATACGGCAAGCAGGCATAAAAAGCAAAGCTGGAGAAAAAACAGGCCAGAGGATCCAGGGAGCGATGTATGCACACAGGGCACAGTAATTTTCTTGGGGGTGTTGGACCGGTAAAAGAAGAGAGCAAGTTGTAAATGCTGTAGCAGGATATTAAATGCGCACTCTGCGCTACTTACAGGATGCAAAGGGGAAGGCAAACTTCTCAGGCAAACTTCTCAGATACTTCCGTGGTTGCAGCTGATCCAGCGTGCGCTCCACGGGAACAGGAAGTGGCGTCAATGGTTCTTTGGCCGGAAATTACGTCGACGCGTTTCGCCCCTCCTCCAGGGCGTCATCAAAAGACATCACTTCCGGCCAGAAGGACGTGATATTTATACTAAATGGAAGCCAGAGAGCCCTCCCATTACAGGTGGAGCTAAACCGCCCAAAATGATCAGAGAGGATCACTTATTGTCCTGCATGATCATCATAGGAGTTTGCATGAAGCCTTTAATAAACTGGCAATAAGAAAAAAGGGGGGGTACAAACCCCAACATTTACAATGTATAATTGATAACATATAATATATAAAATGATCAATAAAATTACAATGGTTTACAATAAGCAACAATTATTTTAAAAATTGATACAAAATAACGTGGGAATTACATATATAAGAAAAAACGTAATCCCAAGGAATAGGAACTTGAACTTACAATATAATATATTAGGCCATAAAATCTGGTTAAAAAATGTTTTAATTTTAAAATTGATTTTAAAATTTAGAAAAAATATAAAATATAAAAAATATGTAATAAGTATTTTAATGATGTAGGTATTTTATTGAAAATTTATCCTAGTAATTTAGAAACCTCCAAGTCCTGGACACTATAAAAAATAGAAAAATATAAATAAAATGGAAATAAAAATAAAAATATAAAAATAAAAATAAATAAAATAAAAATAACTATAAAAATAAAATTAAATGAAAATAAATAAATATAAATGTAAAAAATAAATAAATAAAATAAAAAATATATGAATGAAAATAAAATAAAAATAAAAAGAACAATAAAAATAAAAATAAATGTAAAACATAAAAATAAAAAAAAAATAAAAATAAAATGAAAATAAATGAAAATAAAAAAAAAAATATAAAAATAAATATAAAAATAAAAATAAAAATAAAAATAAAATTAAAAAATAAAATAATGAAAATAATTGAAAAAAATATATGAAAAAAATATAAATGAAAATGAAATGAAATACATAAAAAAGGAAGACAAAAAACGGAACTACAGTGTCCAGAAATGAGGAGGAATCCAACTACCAATTGGACAAATAACAATTTAAATCCAAATCAATATTAATACCCAGAGGACTCAAAGTACGGAGCCTATGTATCCATTGTGTCTCGTTTTGGGAAATTGAACGTGTAAGGTTGGAGCCTCTCCAATGCTGTTCCACCTTATCAATTCCACAAAACGTCAAGACACTAGGATCCCGATTATGAAAAATTCTGAAATGGTTGGAGAGGCTATGGTGTTGGTATCCCTTCCTAATTCTGTTGACATGCTCCCTCAACCTCACCCCCAGTGGTCTGGTGGTTCTCCCCACATATTGGAGCCCACATGGGCAGGCAAGTAGGTATGTCACATGTGTGGTGCCACATGTGATAAACTTTTTAATCTCGTAAGACTTTCCAGTGGCAAAAGAACTGAACTGCAAGGTTTTCCTTTTCCTGAACTTGGATGTTCTACACATCATGCATCTCCCACAGCTGTAAAAACCTACCCGGTCTAGGAAGGTAAACAATTTTTTTGGGGGTCACAACATTATGTGCCAATTGCAATCTTAGGGTGGGAGGCTTGGTGTAAATAAAATTGGGCCGACTGGGTAGTACAGATTTTAGCTCCTTATCTTCCATCAGAAGAGGCCAGTGTTTTTTTATGATTTTCTCCAATTCTTTATACTGGCGATTATATCCAGTTAGAAAGGATATGCCAAAATCTTGATGCTTTTTAGGTTTCTTCCTGAATAGATCATCTCTGTTCATTTCTCCAATATCCTCTTTGATCCGCTTTAGATCTTCCAGATCATATCCTTTAGCCTGAAACCGCTCTAGGATCATGTTCGCCTGTGAATTATAATCTTCTATCTTGTTACAGTTTCTCCTGACCCTGAGCATTTGGCTTTTCGGAATTCCGCCAAGCCACCTGGGATGGTGGCAGCTGGAGAGAGGAATGTAGCCATTCCTATCTACATCTTTAAAGAATGTCCGCGTAAATAATTGATTTCCTTCCTTAAAAATTGTCAAATCTAAAAAATTGATCTCCTTATGGCTGAAAACTTCCGAGAAGGAAATACCAAACGGGTTATTGCTCATTTCATCCAGGAAAATTTTGAAAGATTCTGGCGATCCTGCCCAAATGACTATGATGTCATCTATATAACGTTTATATAGTTTCAGCTGTGGGATATCTCGCTTATAAATGGCCTCCTTTTCCCAGAAGCTCATGAAAAGATTGGCAACCGATGGGGCATATTTGGCCCCCATCCCGACGCCCTTCTTTTGTCTGAAAAATTCCTTTTCATGCCAGAAGAAATTATGACTCATAGCCAGATCTAAAGTTTGCAGAATAAATGTTTTTTGTTTTTCTTTCATATTGAGATTTCCCAATGCCCAGTCAACGGCTTGCAGGGCATGGGCTTGCTGGATATTGGTATAGAGAGAGTTGACGTCTATACTTGCCAAGATACAGTTCTCATCCACAGTCATCGGACCGATAAGCTCAATTAGATCCTTGCTGTCCTTTAGGTATGCAGGGCATTGAGTAGTAAGTGGTTGTAAAAAATAATCTAAATATTCCCCAATTCTAGAGAACAGAGATTCAATTCCACTTACTATTGGTCGCCTGGGCGGCTTAAGTGGATTTTTATGTAATTTTGGCAACTGATATATCACTGGAATTCTAGGAGCATCTGGGATCAAAAACCTTGCTTCCTTTTTCTTCAACATGCCATCCGTAGTTGCTTTCTTTATTAGTTTCTTGAGTTTATCTTTAAATTTCTTAGTGGGATTTCCTTCCAGTTTTTCGTAAGTATCTTGGTCTGCAACCAATCTATTGAGCTCATCCAGGTAATCTTTTTTGTTGAGTATTACTACTCCACCACCCTTGTCGCCTGACCTTATTACTATGTTTTTGTTCTTTTCCAACAGCTCCAACCCATTTTCCAGATCTTTTTTCCGCCTATTGGGTCGTAAGGAGAGTTTCTCTAAGTCTTGTTCGACCAACGACTTAAAAGCTCCCACAAAATGATTATTGGAAATTTGGGGATTAAAAATAGAATTGTTTTTCAAAGAGCTGTGTAAATAGACTTCGGAACATGGTTCTACTGGTGGTTTATTTTTGGCATAAAATTTTTTAATATTGATTTTTCTAATAAATTTTTGAAAATCGATAAAAACATCAAATTTGTTCAAATTCCTATCCATAGCAAATTTTAGACCGAGGTCCAAAACTTTTAATTCATCTTTCGTGAACGTAGCATCACTAAGGTTAAAAATTCCTTCCGTTAGGTTTCTCTTTTTCGCTTGCTTTTTACCTCCTCTGCATCCTCTGATTCTTCTATTCTTCTTTCTTCTTCTAATAGCTGGGGGACCATAGGGTGCCAAGGGATCCACTCCTCCTCCTTCCTGCTCGGTTGGCTGGGATTGTGTTTCCCCCGACCCCTGGGTGTCCCACCACCCCTCCCCCTCTGCGGGGGCGGTCCTCCGGATCCTCTCCTCTGAAAATCCCCTCTTGTGTTGTTGGGGTACCATCCTCGTCCCCTATTTGGTGGTGGCCCATAACCAGATGAATTAGTGGGCCAAGATTGGCCACCATGGTTGCCTCCTCCTCTATGGTCATGTCCTCTCCAATTAGAGGGGGGAAAATAGCTGGATTGTCCCTGGGGCCAAAATTGGCCGCTGGGGTGATTCCCTCTCGTATCATGGCCTCTCTGGCCATGAAACCCTCTATTGGATGTGTGACCATATTCATATGCCAAGGGTTCATACTGATTATGGGTGGGGACCCCATATTGGGATGTCATGGAAACATGATGATCCCTATATTGGTAACTTCCTCTCTCATTATCTTTAGGGGTACCATCATATTTTCTGATCGGAGTTTTTGGGATTCCAGTATTATCCAGCCTTTGTTCTGAGATTGTTGTTGGATTTCTGGCAGAATTACTAGATCCTTCAACAGCCTCTTGCCATTTGTAGACCTTATGAGTTTTGTAGTCATTGGAATCCCTCATAAACCTTTTAATTTTTTTCTTTTGGGTATCCTTATCTACTTTGTCTGCAAAATCTTGCAGCTGTTTTAATCTATCTTTATGTTCACCTGATGCGATTGACGGGCCCAATTTGGATTTAATGGTCTTAATATTGTTTTCAATCAGTGATAATTTCTTCTCCTTTCTGGCAATCAACATACCTAGGAGTTTCCTCTCACTATGGTTGAAAAAAGAGAACCACTCATTCTCAAGATCTTTATCTACCATATTTTTTGTGAGAAAAAAATCATCTGCATGAGAAAAAATCATCTGCATTCAGATTTCTACTATTAGTGAACGTGAAAATTTCCATAGCTGCCTGATACACTCCCAAAAGAGGGAAAACAATATATAGACAAAAAAACGGCGCTGGGAAAAACGTGTACAATATGAACGTGAAAAGAAAAAAATGTGCAGCTGCTGGTACAAAAAGTGCTAGAACTTTCAAATATGCTTAAACCAATAAAACAGCGCTGGCAAACAAAATTGTGATCAAATAATAAAAAATTCCCACAAAATTGACTTGCATCAAAAAATTGTGTATGATAAGACTATTATATATGTGAAAAATATTAAGTAACATAATAAAAAATAATCATAAAACTAATTCCATGTGTATCAAATTAGTGATGAACCACAAACAAGTATGTGATGAGAAATAAAAAAATGTGAATGTGTCCAGTAATAAACCCAAAAAAACAAGACCAAAGTATGTATCCTCCTTGGAATGGACTCACCGGACCAGTAGACAAACAGCAGAGCAAAGAGCAGATATGCAGACAAGCTGTGATACGGCAAGCAGGCATAAAAAGCAAAGCTGGAGAAAAACAGGCCAGAGGATCCAGGGAGCGATGTATGCACACAGGGCACAGTAATTTTCTTGGGGGTGTTGGACCGGTAAAAGAAGAGAGCAAGTTGTAAATGCTGTAGCAGGATATTAAATGCGCACTCTGCGCTACTTACAGGATGCAAAGGGGAAGGCAAACTTCTCAGGCAAACTTCTCAGATACTTCCGTGGTTGCAGCTGATCCAGCGTGCGCTCCACGGGAACAGGAAGTGGCGTCAATGGTTCTTTGGCCGGAAATTACGTCGACGCGTTTCGCCCCTCCTCCAGGGCGTCATCAAAAGACATCACTTCCGGCCAGAAGGACGTGATATTTATACTGAATGGAAGCCAGAGAGCCCTCCCATTACAGGTGGAGCTAAACCGCCCAAAATGATCAGAGAGGATCACTTATTGCCCTGCATGATCATCATAGGAGTTTGCATGAAGCCTTTAATAAACTGGCAATAAGAAAAAAAGGGGGGGGGACAAACCCCAACATTTACAATGTATAATTGATAACATATAATATATAAAATGATCAATACAATTACAATGGTTTACAATAAGCAACAATTATTTTAAAAATTGATACAAAATAACGTGGGAATTACATATATAAGAAAAAACGTAATCCCAAGGAATAGGAACTTGAACTTACAATATAATATATTAGGCCATAAAATCTGGTTAAAAAATGTTTTAATTTTAAAATTGATTTTAAAATTTAGAAAAAAATATAAAATATAAAAAAAATATGTAATAAGTATTTTAATGATGTAGGTATTTTATTGAAAATTTATCCTAGTAATTTAGAAACCTCCAAGTCCTGGACACTATAAAAAAAAGAAAAAAATAAAAAAAATAAAAAATAAAAAAAATAAAAATATAAAAATAAATAAAATAAAAAAAAATAAAAATAAAATTAAATGAAAATAAATAAATATAAATGTAAAAAATAAATAAATAAAATAAAAAAAATATGAATGAAAAAAAAATAAAAATAAAAAGAAAAATAAAAAAAAAATAAAAAAAATAAAAAAAAAAATAAAAAAAAAAATAAAAATAAAAAAAATAAAAAAATAAAAATAAAAAAAAAATAAAAAAAAAAAAATAAAAAAAAAAATAAAAATAAAAATAAAAATAAAATTAAATAAAAATAATGGAAATAATGAAAAAAAAATATGAAAAAATAAATAATGAAAATGAAATGAAATACATAAAAAAGGAAGACAAAAAACGGAACTACAGTGTCCAGAAATGAGGAGGAATCCAACTACCAATTGGACAAATAACAATTTAAATCCAAATCAATATTAATACCCAGAGGACTCAAAGTACGGAGCCTATGTATCCATTGTGTCTCGTTTTGGGAAATTGAACGTGTAAGGTTGGAGCCTCTCCAATGCTGTTCCACCTTATCAATTCCACAAAACGTCAAGACACTAGGATCCCGATTATGAAAAATTCTGAAATGGTTGGAGAGGCTATGGTGTTGGTATCCCTTCCTAATTCTGTTGACATGCTCCCTCAACCTCACCCCCAGTGGTCTGGTGGTTCTCCCCACATATTGGAGCCCACATGGGCAGGCAAGTAGGTATGTCACATGTGTGGTGCCACATGTGATAAACTTTTTAATCTCGTAAGACTTTCCAGTGGCAAAAGAACTGAACTGCAAGGTTTTCCTTTTCCTGAACTTGGATGTTCTACACATCATGCATCTCCCACAGCTGTAAAAACCTACCCGGTCTAGGAAGGTAAACTATTTTTTTGGGGGGTTCACAACATTATGTGCCAATTGCAATCTTAGGGTGGGAGGCTTGGTGTAAATAAAATTGGGCCGACTGGGTAGTACAGATTTTAGCTCCTTATCTTCCATCAGAAGAGGCCAGTGTTTTTTTATGATTTTCTCCAATTCTTTATACTGGCGATTATATCCAGTTAGAAAGGATATGCCAAAATCTTGATGCTTTTTAGGTTTCTTCCTGAATAGATCATCTCTGTTCATTTCTCCAATATCCTCTTTGATCCGCTTTAGATCTTCCAGATCATATCCTTTAGCCTGAAACCGCTCTAGGATCATGTTCGCCTGTGAATTATAATCTTCTATCTTGTTACAGTTTCTCCTGACCCTGAGCATTTGGCTTTTCGGAATTCCGCCAAGCCACCTGGGATGGTGGCAGCTGGAGAGAGGAATGTAGCCATTCCTATCTACATCTTTAAAGAATGTCCGCGTAAATAATTGATTTCCTTCCTTAAAAATTGTCAAATCTAAAAAATTGATCTCCTTATGGCTGAAAACTTCCGAGAAGGAAATACCAAACGGGTTATTGCTCATTTCATATACAGTGAAAAAAGCCGCGCTATTGCTCATTTCATCCAGGAAAATTTTGAAAGATTCTGGCGATCCTGCCCAAATGACTATGATGTCATCTATATAACGTTTATATAGTTTCAGCTGTGGGATATCTCGCTTATAAATGGCCTCCTTTTCCCAGAAGCTCATGAAAAGATTGGCAACCGATGGGGCATATTTGGCCCCCATCGCGACGCCCTTCTTTTGTCTGAAAAATTCCTTTTCATGCCAGAAAAAATTATGACTCATAGCCAGATCTAAAGTTTGCAGAATAAATGTTTTTTGTTTTTCTTTCATATTGAGATTTCCCAATGCCCAGTCAACGGCTTGCAGGGCATGGGCTTGCTGGATATTGGTATAGAGAGAGTTGACGTCTATACTTGCCAAGATACAGTTCTCATCCACAGTCATCGGACCGATAAGCTCAATTAGATCCTTGCTGTCCTTTAGGTATGCAGGGCATTGAGTAGTAAGTGGTTGTAAAAAATAATCTAAATATTCCCCAATTCTAGAGAACAGAGATTCAATTCCACTTACTATTGGTCGCCCGGGCGGCTTAAGTGGATTTTTATGTAATTTTGGCAACTGATATATCACTGGAATTCTAGGAGCATCTGGGATCAAAAACCTTGCTTCCTTTTTCTTCAAGATGCCATCCGTAGTTGCTTTCTTTATTAGATTCTTGAGTTTATCTTTAAATTTCTTAGTGGGATTTCCTTTCAGTTTTTCGTAAGTATCTTGGTCTGCAACCAATCTATTGAGCTCATCCAGGTAATCTTTTTTGTTGAGTATTACTACTCCACCACCCTTGTCGGCTGACCTTATTACTATGTTTTTGTTCTTTTCCAACAGCTCCAACCCATTTTCCAGATCTTTTTTCCGCCTATTGGGTCGTAAGGAGAGTTTCTCTAAGTCTTGTTCGACCAACGACTTAAAAGCTCCCACAAAATGATTATTGGAAATTTGGGGATTAAAAATAGAATTGTTTTTCAAAGAGCTGTGTAAATAGACTTCGGAACATGGTTCTACTGGTGGTTTATTTTTGGCATAAAATTTTTTAATATTGATTTTTCTAATAAATTTTTGAAAATCGATAAAAACATCAAATTTGTTCAAATTCCTATCCATAGCAAATTTTAGACCGAGGTCCAAAACTTTTAATTCATCTTTCGTGAACGTAGCATCACTAAGGTTAAAAATTCCTTCCGTTAGGTTTCTCTTTTTCGCTTGCTTTTTACCTCCTCTGCATCCTCTGATTCTTCTATTCTTCTTTCTTCTTCTAATAGCTGGGGGACCATAGGGTGCCAAGGGATCCACTCCTCCTCCTTCCTGCTCGGTTGGCTGGGATTGTGTTTCCCCCGACCCCTGGGTGTCCCACCACCCCTCCCCCTCTGCGGGGGCGGTCCTCCGGATCCTCTCCTCTGAAAATCCCCTCTTGTGTTGTTGGGGTACCATCCTCGTCCCCTATTTGGTGGTGGCCCATAACCAGATGAATTAGTGGGCCAAGATTGGCCACCATGGTTGCCTCCTCCTCTATGGTCATGTCCTCTCCAATTAGAGGGGGGAAAATAGCTGGATTGTCCCTGGGGCCAAAATTGGCCGCTGGGGTGATTCCCTCTCGTATCATGGCCTCTCTGGCCATGAAACCCTCTATTGGATGTGTGACCATATTCATATGCCAAGGGTTCATACTGATTATGGGTGGGGACCCCATATTGGGATGTCATGGAAACATGATGATCCCTATATTGGTAACTTCCTCTCTCATTATCTTTAGGGGTACCATCATATTTTCTGATCGGAGTTTTTGGGATTCCAGTATTGTCCAGCCTTTGTTCTGAGATTGTTGTTGGATTTCTGGCAGAATTACTAGATCCTTCAACAGCCTCTTGCCATTTGTAGACCTTATGAGTTTTGTAGTCATTGGAATCCCTCATAAACCTTTTAATTTTTTTCTTTTGGGTATCCTTATCTACTTTGTCTGCAAAATCTTGCAGCTGTTTTAATCTATCTTTATGTTCACCTGATGCGATTGACGGGCCCAATTTGGATTTAATGGTCTTAATATTGTTTTCAATCAGTGATAATTTCTTCTCCTTTCTGGCAATCAACATACCTAGGAGTTTCCTCTCACTATGGTTGAAAAAAGAGAACCACTCATTCTCAAGATCTTTATCTACCAGACCGTCATTAGGAGTAACATCCCATCTTAAACATCTAGGGGTGATTTTATCTTTTACATATTTATTGAGGGTGAATATGTCCCACCAAGTTCTGATTTGTTTGTCAAGAGCATTTTTTAAATGCTTGAAATCTTGGTTAATATCTATAGATTCAATATTTTGTGAGAAAAAATCATCTGCATTCAGATTTCTACTATTAGTGAACGTGAAAATTTCCATAGCTGCCTGATACACTCCCAAAAGAGGGAAAACAATATATAGACAAAAAAATGGCGCTGGGAAAAACGTGTACAATATGAACGTGAAAAGAAACAAAAGATGTGCAGCTGCTGGTACAAAAAGTGCTAGAACTTTCAAATATGCTTAAACCAATAAAACAGCGCTGGCAAACAAAATTGTGATCAAATAATAAAAAATTCCCACAAAATTGACTTGCATCAAAAAATTGTGTATGATAAGACTATTATATACGTGAAAAAAATTAAGTAACATAATAAAAAATAATCATAAAACTAATTCCATGTGTATCAAATTAGTGATAAACCACAAACAAATATGTGATGAGAAATAAAAAAAAAAAAAAAAAAAAATGTGAATGTGTCCAGTAATAAACCCAAAAAACCAAGACCAAAGTACATATAAGCTCCTCCTTGGAATGGACTCACCGGACCAGTAGACAAACAGCAGAGCAAAGAGCAGATATGCAGACAAGCTGTGATACGGCAAGCAGGCATAAAAAGCAAAGCTGGAGAAAAACAGGCCAGAGGATCCAGGAAGCGATGTATGCACACAGGGCACAGTAATTTTCTTGGGGGTGTTGGACCGGTAAAAGAAGAGAGCAAGTTGTAAATGCTGTAGCAGGATATTAAATGCGCACTCTGCGCAACTTACAGGATGCAAAGGGGAAGGCAAACTTCTCAGGCAAACTTCTCAGATACTTCCGTGGTTGCAGCTGATCCAGCGTGCGCTCCACGGGAACAGGAAGTGGCGTCAATGGTTCTTTGGCCGGAAATTACGTCGACGCGTTTCGCCCCTCCTCCAGGGCGTCATCAAAAGACATCACTTCCGGCCAGAAGGACGTGATATTTATACTAAATGGAAGCCAGAGAGCCCTCCCATTACAGGTGGAGCTAAACCGCCCAAAATGATCAGAGAGGATCACTTATTGTCCTGCATGATCATCATAGGAGTTTGCATGAAGCCTTTAATAAACTGGCAATAAGAAAAAAGGGGGGGGGGGGGACAAACCCCAACATTTACAATGTATAATTGATAACATATAATATATAAAATGATCAATAAAATTACAATGGTTTACAATAAGCAACAATTATTTTAAAAATTGATACAAAATAACGTGGGAATTAAATATATAAGAAAAAACGTAATCCCAAGGAATAGGAACTTGAACTTACAATATAATATATTAGGCCATAAAATCTGGTTAAAAAATTTTTTAATTTTAAAATTGATTTTAAAATTTAGAAAAAATATAAAATATAAAAAATATGTAATAAGTATTTTAATGATGTAGGTATTTTATTGAAAATGTATCCTAGTAATTTAGAAACCTCCAAGTCCTGGACACTATAAAAAATAGAAAAATATAAAAAAAATAAAAAAATAAAAATATAAAAAAAAAATATAAAAATAAAAATAAATAAAATAAAAATGACTATAAAAATAAAAATAAATGAAAATAAATAAATATAAATGTAAAAAATAAATAAATAAAATAAAAAATATATGAATGAAAATAAAATAAAAATAAAAAGAACACATAAAAAAAAAATAAAAAAGAAATGAAAATAAATGTAAAAAATAAAAATAAAAAAAAAAAATAAGAAATAATTGAAAAAACAAAAATACAATGAAATATAAAAATAAAGAAATCAAAAAATAAATAAAAAACAATAAATTCTAATAAAAATTAAAGGGTATTAAAAAATAAAATAATGGGAAATAAAATATTTACGACAACACTATGGAAGGTTCATAACAAACTTAGTCAAAACATAGCCAGAATTCGGTAACCAGGACAGGTAGTCAAAAAAAGCCAGAGAAACAGGAGTCCAGAGATCAGCGAAGTCGGTTGCAGCAAACAGGATCAGGATCCAGAAGGGAAGTCAGTCAAGCAAAAGTTTTCACAGGAAAACACAGCAGAGCGAGTCCAGATAAGTTGACCAAGGAAAAGGCACAGAAGATTTGAGCCAAGGAGTTTAAATAACCAGCAGCTCTAGCTGATAAGCAGGAAATGACCAAGTGAGTCACTGTGGAAGGAAGAGTCTTTGGCAATTAACCGTCAGCTGAGCACAGAGCTCTGAGAAGGAAGGGCTGAGCCCATCCCTGACAAAGATATCTGGATTTGTTAAACTGCTCCAAAGAAAGTTTCATAGAGTTAAGTAAAACATAACTAAACCTGTTATTTGTAATTTTCTGGATGAAATATTGGTAGGTGCTGGGATTTCAATACTTGTTCAAGTAATCAGACACAAGAAAGTTCTCAAATAACTCACTGACTTTTGTAAGGTAGCTCCCAAAGCAAACAGGCCTTGCTCAATGGGTACCAGAAAGTGATTTAGAAGCTATATATATAAAAAAAAATGGGCACCAAACCTTAAGGAGAAAGAGTCTAAGAAGATTTTAGTTGTTCATAATTCCATCATATAAAAAACATTCCTCATGTTTTGGAGCAACAACACTTCACTGTCATCAAGGCATAGAATAAAGAAATGAAGACTTGAAAGGATTTAACGACTTAAGCCGCGTACACACGACCGGACTTTTTTGACGGACTAGGTCTGACGGTCTTCCCGACGGACTTTCGGCAGAGTTTCGACGGATTTTCCGAATGAACGTACTTGGCCACACACAATCACACCAAAGTCCGACGGATTTGAACGTGATGACGTACAACCGGACTAGAATAAGGAAGTTCATAGCCAGTAACCAATAGCTGCCCTAGCGTCGTTTTTTTTTCTGTTGGACTAGCATACACACAAACGGATTTCGGGATAGGAACTGGGTCTGACGGAGTTCCGGCGGAAAAATTTGAAACATGTTCTATTTCTAAAGTCCGTCAGATTTTTGGACAGCAAAGGTCCGATGGAGCCCACACACGATCGAATAGTCCGATGGATTCGTTCCGTCGGACCTTTGCCATACTCTTTCCATTTTTGGATGATGATGGATTGAACAGTGCTCCGTGAGATGTTCAAAGCTTGGGATATTTTTTTAGAGCCTAACCCTGCTTTAAATCTCTCCACAACTTTTTCCCTGACCTGTCTGGTGTGTTCCTTGGCCTTCATGATGCTGTTTGTTCACTAAGGTTCTCTAACAAATCTCTGAGGGCGTCACAGAACAGCTGTATTTATACTGAGATTAAATTACACACAGGTTACTAATTAGGTGACTTTGGAAGGCAATTTGGTTTCTTTAGATTTTAGTTAGGGGTATTGGAGTAAAGGGGCTGAATACAAACGCACACCACACTTTCCAGATATTTATTTGTAAAAAATTTGGAAAGCCGTTTATCATTTTCCTTCCACTTCACAATTATGTACCACTTTGTATTGGTCCATCACATAAAATCCCAATAAAATATATTTACGTTTTTGGTTGTAACTTGACAAAATGTGGAAAATTTCAAGGGTATGAATACTTTTTCCAGGCACTGTAAAAATAAGTATACTGTAATCTCCTTTAAGACATTTTTTTACATTTAAATTTGTCAAAACCCACTTGGCATCATGTCAGGAATTTTTTTTTTAATATTTTCATGGACAAAACAAGATACATTTTGTTGTACAAAATATATATTACAGACTATGGTTTGATACTACACAGCAATAACATAACAATTAATAATCAGTATTTAAAATATTTCTGGTCCTTTGTCTTATTTATTTCCTTAATTCTTATGGAAATTGTGTTAATGTATACTGTACCTTATATTTCTTCCTTATCAGATTTGCATCTTTATACCCGTCGCTTTTATAGGAAAAAAATAACATAATGTATTGTATCTCTTAAGAATAGGTCAGCAGAGAAAAATAACTTTGATTTGTCCTAGCAGTAATTGTTTTTTTAATCTTTGATAATTATGTGCTGTAAATGTATTCCATAATGAATAGGACTCCACAGAATTCACGCATAAAAAGGCTGTAAAATATCCAATAGGTAATATTTGTTAACATAAATATTTGACAAAATATGACAATATATTGGTGTTAAAAACTATGATTAGGATCAATGGCAGTATAAAATTCAAATCTATATTTTTTTAATTACAACTTATTGTGAGAATGCAATTAACAAGAATGGCTGCAAAATGTGGCTTACAAGTTAAATCCAAAAAGAAAATATACAGTATGTTAGTATAAGTTGAGAGATACATAGCGGTGCTGGGTCTAGTGGCGTACATTAAGAAATATTTTAATGGATGGCAGTGGGACTAGTAAGTAGCAAGCAAAAAGAATAGGGGGGGCCTTAACTTTTATATTAACAAGTGCAATTCAATTTAAGAGGTGTGGAATATCAATTGGAAGATCATTGGCTAGAAGTCTGAGTAGATACCATTGAATATGTTGAAAGCATTGGCTAAAAGATTGTTGAGTTTCTATGGGCAGAAATTAAAATTTAAAGTGGAGGTAAACCTGATTCGTTTAATTTGACCTTGGCACATATATCTGCAGTGTTTACTTATCTCTCTCCAAAGCCCTGAGTCCTGTGTATTTCTGCCAATTCCTTCCTCTGTTATCAGCATTATAACTTCTGACAAGTTCTCAGAGATGGGAGATAAAAGCAGATGGAAATTTTGTTGTGGGAAGTAGCTATAAATAGATTAGCGAAGAGCTTGTCTGGTCAGAAATTTATCTTCATTCTTCTACCTATGTGCATTCACTCCAATCAACAGTCTCCCAGTGTAAGCCAAGACTACACTCTCAGTGCTGAATGAGAAAGTGAAAATTCTAACACCATGTAAGAATTCTAAGGAATATAGCAAGCTAAAGACAGCAGATAAACATGTAAAACTTATGTAGGGGGATTTGTTTCATCACTGTGTATCATCTGAGGCTGTTCACTTCACTGAGTATATGTGAGGGCTTACATCAACTTTAAGCTTTGATGTCTCTCTGAGGCTTTCAGTGCCTATGTTTCTGGTGTCCAAAACTTAAAGTATAGTCATTCAGGGGTTTAGTAATGTTAAGTATTCGACTATGGGTTAGGTTAAAGGCTTTATGAATAACTCCATAAAACATAGAAGCCAAAATACCCAGTTAAAGCAATTTTTACTTTAAGTTCTGGACAGAATGAATAAGTATCAGAGTCTCTGTCGAGTTTTAATGCGATCTTCAAGTTTAATAAGGGAGATTTTCTTTCATTTTTTTTAACCCCATTTCACAAGAACATGAAATTATGAAAACAGGGTATCCAAAGCCAGGTTAAAAAGCTGTTTAAACCACTTCAGTACAGGGCACTTATACACAGTGGCGGCTGGTGCTCAAATTTTTTGGGGGGGCGCAAATAAACTGAAAAATTCAGAAAAAAAAGCCCCATCAATTGCAGCCTCACTGTGCCCATCAAACACAGCCACTGTACCAAACAGCCCATTAAAACGCTGCCACTGTGCCCATCAAATGCAGCCACTGTGCCCATCAAACGCAGCCACTGTGCCCATCAAACGCAGCCACTGTGCCCATCAAACGCAGCCACTTTGCCACTGTGACATCACACGCAGCCACTTTGCCATCAAACACAGCCACTTTGCCACTGTGACATCAAACGCAGCCACTGTACCATCAAACGCAGCCACTTTTCCATCAAACACAGCCACATGTGTATTCTTACTTGAGTATCAGTGTGCTTTGTATATTTCTTTTGGAGCTTTACAGTAATCCAGCATGAAACTTTTTTTGCAGGAGCTTCATGTAAAAAAGACCAGTCACTGCAGGAAGCCTGTAGTGGATGGCTCTGCCAAGTTCCACCCACAGCTCTGCCCTCTATACATGCTATGTGCAACATAGTGATGATGTCACTGGTGTTTTTACAAGTTAATCTCTGTGCCCCAAGTGCTGCCACTGTGCCCCCCGCCCGGCACTTACCTTGTCTCGGGTGACGGCGGCAGCGGTGTCCTCCATTTCTTCTCCTGTCCGCTCCTCCTCTCATCCTCTGCTATGCTTGGACGCCTGATAGGCATAACACAGACCTGTGCTCCTGATTGGCTAAGGGACCGTACAATGTTAGCAAAGCGAATTCCCATCGGTTTGCTAACATACTGCTGAGTGACATAGAACGCACAGCGTTGCACCCGCTTCTCACTTTTTTGGACGCCTATTAGCGCCTATGCTGTAATTCAGGTGCCCCGTGACCGAAAAGGGGCTGGACACCTGAATAGGGGGTGTCAGCAGCGACCATAGATAGATTCATGCAATGCATGAATCTATCTATGGTGATTAGAGAGTGACAGGAGAGGGGGGCGGCGCTCCTGCGCCCTTTTGGACGCACCGCCGCTGCTTATACACCCTTCCTGCCCAGACCAATTTTCAGCTTTCAGTGCTCTTGCATTTTGAATGGTAATTACTCAGTCATGCAACACTGTACCCAAACCAAATTTTTATCATTTTTTTCACACAAATAAAGCTTTCTTTTGGTGGTATTTAATCACCACTGGGTTTTTTATTTTTAGCAACAAATGAACATTTTAAACGTTTCTATGATAACATTTTGCAAATAAGTAATTTGCGTTCATAAATTTGGGTCAAAATTTATACTGCTACATACCTTTGGTAAAAATAACCCAAATATGTGTATATTATTTGGTCTTTATCAAAGTTATAGAGTCTACAAGCTATGGTGTAAATCATTGAAAATTGATCACACCTGATGCACTGACTGCCTATCTCATCTCTTGAGGCCCTGAAATGTCAGGAAAGTGCAAATACCCCCAAATGACCCCTTTTTGGAAAGTAGATATTCCAAGGTATTTAGTAAGAGGCATGGTGAGTTTTTAGAAGTTGTAATCTTTTTCCCACAATTCCTGGGAAAATTAAGAAATATATATATATATATATATATATATATATATATACAGTATATATATATATATATATATATATATATATATATATATATATATATATATATATATATACAGTATATATATATATATATATATATATATATATATATTTTTTTTTTTTTTTTTTTTTTTTTAAACAAAATTGCCATAAGTTATTTATCACACACAGCATATGCATACTTCCAATTACACCCCAAAATACATTCTGCTACTCCTCCCGAGTATGGCGATACCACATGTGTGAGACTTTTTCACAGCCTAGAGTTCACATAGAGAGATCCAACATGCAGAGAGCACCATCAGGACAATGGAATTACCCCCAAAATTACCCCATTTTGGAAAGCAATACCCCAAGGTATATTCTATGAGGCATAATGAGTCTTTTGAATGGTTAATTTTTTCCAAAAGTCTTCGAAAAATGTGTTTGAGGGTAATTCAATTGTCCTGGCGCTCCAGGGCCTTCAAAAGTGTAATAGGTTGTTAGGAAATGTTATGTGTAATTTATGCTCCTAGAAAGCCTGACGGTGCTTTAACCGCTTGCCGACCAGCTCACGCTGATATACGTCAGCATAATGGCACTCCTGTGCAAACTGACATATCCATACGTTAGATCCGCAAAAGCAGGATAGCAGGCACACTCGTGCCGTGGGAGTGTGCCCATGGGTCCCACGGACTCAATGTCCGCCGGCGGCCCGCGATTGTGACAAGAAGAGGCAGAATGGGGAACAAGGCATTTCCCTGTTCTGCCTAGTGACATGACAGGGATCTGCTGCTCCCTGTCATCGGGAGCAATGATCTCTGTCAAGTTATAGTGTGCCCATCCCCCCTACAGTTAGAACAAACTGAGGGAACACACTTAACCCCTTGATCGCCCCCTAGACATTTACACAGTAATCAGTGCATTTTTATAGCACTGTATAAATGTCAATGGTCCAAAAATAGTGTAAAAAGTGTCCGATCAAAAATATGTAGAAGAATACATATCGGCCTAGACTTAGGAAGACCTTTTTTTATATATTTTTGGGGTATATTTATTATAGCAAAAAGTAAAAAAATATTGCTTTTTTTTCAAAATTATCAGTCTTTTTTTGTTTATAGTGCAAAAAATAAAAACCACAGAGGTGATCAAATACCCCCAAAAGAAAGCTCTATTTGTGGGGAAAAAAGGACTTCAATTTTGTTTGGGTACAGCATTGCATGCCTGCACAATTGTCAGTTAAAGCAACGTAATACTGTATCGCAAAAAATGCTCTGGTCATTAAGGGGGTAAAATCTTCCAGGGCTGAAGTGGTTAAACATACTAAACTATTATGCAAGTCTAATCATACTCAGCACATTGGCCTAGTGGTCTGCACTGATGTTTTTGTGTGTGTGTGTGTGTGTGTGTGTATATATATATATATATATATATATATATATATACAGTAAACCCCCCTCCATCGCTGGGGTTATGTTCCGGACCCACCCGCGAAAAGTGAAAAACCGCGAAATAGAAAGACCCTATTTAAATACACCCTAGGCATGTTTTGTTAATTTTTTAATAGCATTTAAAGATCTTTAAGCACACTTTTATGCAATAGAAACACATTAAAGATAGAGAGAGAGATCAAGAGGATTTTTAAAACACAAAAATATTGTCTTAACAGTACAGTATACTGTACAGTACAGTAAAAAATGGAGTACATAACTGCGAAAATGGCGAAATATTACTACAATATCAGAATAACAGGTCCTAATTAAAATACCGCGATATACCGGGACCGCAAAAACTGAACCGCGATATAGCAGGGGTTTACTGTATATATGTATGTATATTTTTCCGATATACATGTATATATGAAATTTTCATTTATGCATATGCAATTTGCAATTGTATCACTGTGCATTGGACTTGTAAATATGTCATTAACAACTTCTTAATAATTTTTTCATGGTTTAACCACTTCAGCCCCGGACCATTTGGCAGCCAAAGGACCAGAGGTCTTTTTTCAATTTCGCACTGCACTACTTTAACTGGTAATTGCGCGGTCATGCAATTTTGTAACCAAACGAAATTTGCGTCCTTTTCTTCCCACAAATAGAGCTTTCTTTTGATGGTATTTGATTGCCTCTGTGATTTTTATTTTTTGCGATATAAACGGAAAAAGAGCGAAAATTTTGAAAAAAAAAGAGATTTTCTACTTTTTGTTATAAAAAAAATCTAATAAACTCAATTTTAGTCAAACATTTGGGCCAAAATGTATTCAGCCACATGTCTTTAGTAAAAAAAAATGCCAATAAGCGTATATTTATTGGTTTGCGCAAAAGTTATAGCGTCTACAAACTAGAGTACATTTTCTGGAATTTACACCGCTTTTAATTTATGACTGCCTATTTCATTTCTTGAGGTGCTAAAATGGCAGAGAAAAACAAAACCCCCCCAAATGACCCCATTTTGGAAAGTAGACACCCCAAGCTATTTGCTGAGAGGCATTTTGAGCCCATTGAATATTTTTTTTTTTAGTCCCAAGTGATTGAATAAAGACAAAAATAAAAAAGATTTTTTTTTTTTTTTTTCAAAAAGTTGTCACTAAATGATATATTGCTCACACATGCCATAGTTATATGTGGAATTGCACCCCAAAATACATTTTGCTGCTTCTCCTGAGTATGGGGATACCACATGTGTGGGACTTTTTGGGAGCCTAGCCGCGTACGGGGCCCCGAAACCCAAGCACCGCCTTCAGGATTTCTAAGGGTGCAAATTTTTGATTTCACTCCTCACTACCTATCACAGTTTCGAAGGCCATAAAATGCCAAAATAGCACAAAACCCCCCCAAATGACCCCATTTTGGAAAGTAGACACCCCAAGCTATTTGTTGAGAGGCATGGTGAGTATTTTACAGCTCTCATTTGTTTTTGAAAATGAAGAAAGTAAAGAAAAAAAAATTTTTTTTTTCTTTTTTCAATTTTCAAAACTTTGTGACAAAAAGCGACATCTGCAAAATACTCACAAAATACCTCTCAGCAAATAGCTAGTCCCACACATGTGGTATCCCCGTACTCAGGAGAAGCAACAGAATGTATTTTGGGGTGTATTTCTACATATGCCCATGACATGTTTGAGCAATATATCATTTAGTGACAACTTTTTGTAAAAAAAAATATATATATATTTTTTTTTTTCATTATTCAATCTCTTGGGACAAAAAAAAAAAATATTTAATGGGCTCAACATTGCTCTCATCAAATAGCTTGGGGTGTCTACTTTCCAAAATGGGGTCATTTGGGGGGGGTTTGAACTGTCCTGGCATTTTATGCACAACATTTAGAAGCCTATGTCACACGTCACCCACTCTTCTAACCACTTGTAGACAAAGCCCTTTCTGACACTTTTTGTTTACATGAAAACATATTTTTTTTTTTGCAAGAAAATTACGTTGAACCCCCAAACACTATATATAATGTTAAAGCAAAGGCCCTACAGATTAAAATGGTGGGTGTTGCATTTTTTTTTTCCACACAGTATTTGCGCAGCGATTTTTCAAACGCATTTTTTGTGGAAAAAATACACTTTTTTTTTATTTTAATGCACTAAAACACACTATATTGCTCAAATTTTTGATGAAATAAAAAATATGATCTTAGGCCGAGTACATGGATACCAAACACGACATGCTTTAAAATTGCGCACAAACACGCAGTGGCGACAAACTACATACATTTTTAAAAGCCTTTAAAAGCCTTTACATGATACCACATTAGATTCACGGAGGAGGTCTACTGCTAAAATTACTGCCCTCGATCTGACCTTCGCGGTGATACCTCACATGCATGGTGCAATTGCTGTTTACATATGACGCCAGACCAACGCTTGTGTACGCCTTTGCGCAAGAGAAGGGGGGGCAGGGGTGCTTTTTTTTTTTTTTTTGTTTTTTTTTTTATTTATTTAGCTTTTTTATTTTATTTTTAAACTGTTCCTTCCATTTTTTTTCTTTGTTATGATTTTTATTGTTATCTCAGGGAATGTAAATATCCCCTATGATAGCAATAGGCAGTGACAGGTACTCTTTTTTTGAAAAAATTGGGGTCTATTAGACCCTAGATCTTTCCTCTGCCCTCAAAGCATCTGACCACACCAAGATTGGTGTGATAAAATGCTTTCCCAATTTCCCAATGGCGCGGTTTATATCCGGGAGGGGGGACATTCCCTCCCACTGCTTGTAAAAGCAGTCTAGAGGCTAATTACCCGCTAGAATTGCTTTTACATGAAAGCCGATCACTGGCTGAAAAGAATGATACCAAGATGATACCTAAACCTGCAGGCATCATTCTGGTATAACCATTCAAAGTCCAGCAACATACTGGACATATATTGTAATCTTTTTTTTTTCATGCAGCCTCTTGGCTGAACGAAAAAAAAGAGATTGATTGGTGGGTATGCCCACCATTAGAATACCTCCCTTCATCCACCCACTTCTAATGATGGGCATACATGCACCATTTATATATGCCGATGCATGGGGGCATCCTCCCGCAAAAGTTATGCCGTGTACACACGGTCGGAATTTCGACCGTATGTACGTGGCATTAGGAGCCAATCGCTCCCCCCCCCCCGGCGGCCCCCCGGCGTCGGCATATATGCTCTTTTTTTTAACTGTGGTGGTGAAATCACCTCCTACAGTGTTGGAGTCGCGTCTTTATGTATCGTGGGAGCAAACGCTGTTGCTGTCAAGATAAATAAATCCGCGTTGCAACTGAATGGCGCACCTGAAAACAAAAAAATGCTTAACACTAAAACACAGTAAACAAAATTACATACCTGAAAAGCAAGCATGATAAAACATGATAAAACATAATAAAAACATTGCAGAATAGAATGGAGTAAAAAAAGAGCAACAATAGAGAGAGAATAGAGTGAGAGAGAGAACAATAAAACGACAACTATTTTATTTTTTTTATTTTTTTGAGATTCACAGGTAAAAAAGCTCCTGACTGAAGCGACTGAATCAAAACGCTACCACAAAAAAACTGTTAGCGATCGCAGGGATCAGGCCTGACTCTGCGAACGCTGCAGTTATGTGTGCTTAGTGTTTTGTAAGTGACAGTGATCGATCGATACTGCACTTGGGTGGGCTGGGCTGGGCGGAGGGGGAAAACGCAGGTGCTAGCAGGTATCTGGGCTGATCCCGCTAACAATGCAGTTTTTTTTGGAACCCTAAACTGCTGGGACGCTAGTATAGATCTGATCAGATCAGATATTGATCTGTTCAGATACTGTGCCACTAAGGGAGGTGTATGCTTTGTGCGTGGGTGTTTGCGGTACTGGCACTAACCTGGGGCGACGCAGACCTTATTTGACCCTAAAACCTAATTGATATCACCCGCCGGGCGATCAGGGGGTTAAACCGTTATTGGGTAATAAATGGCGGGTGCCCTGACAGTATAAAAAACAAGCTAACTAACCAGCGTCACCCGTAACAGTAATACAAAAAAAAACTGGTTACCTAGCGACACTAATGCAGCGATCAGAAAAACGATCGCTTAGTGACACTGGCAAAAGGGGGTGAAAGGGTTAACTAGGGGCAATCAGGGGGTTAAACCTTTATTAGGTAATATATGGGGGTACCTGACGCTATATAAAAACCTGACGGGGAACCTAAATAACGAAATAACTAACTGGCTAACCAGCGTCACCAGTGACAGTTATACAGTGATCACTGGTGAAAGGGTTAACTCTAGGGGCAATCAGGGGGTTAAAACCTTTATTTAGGTTGTAATATGGGGGTACCTGACCTATAAACCTATTTATGAACCTATATAAACATGGCGGTTACCTAAAAAAAAAAAATGGTTACCTAGCGACACTAATGCAGCGATCAGAAAAACGATCGCTTAGTGACACTGGCAAAAGGGGGTGAAAGGGTTAACTAGGGGCAATCAGGGGGTTAAAACCTTTATTAGGTAATATATGGGGGTACCTGACGCTATATAAAAACCTGACGGGGAACCTAAATAACGAAATAACTAACTGGCTAACCAGCATCACCAGTGACAGTTATACAGTGATCACTGGTGAAAGGGTTAACTCTAGGGGCAATCAAGGGGTTAAAACCTTTATTTAGGTTGTAATATGGGGGTACCTGACCTATAAAACTATTTATGAACCTATATAAACATGGCGGTTACCTAAAAAAAAAAAAATGGTTACCTAGCGACAGCAGTGACACTAATACAGCGATCAGAAAAACGATCGCTTAGTGACACTGGCAAAAGGGGGTGAAAGGGTTACCTGGGGGGCAATCAAGGGGTTAAACCTTTATTAGGGGGGGTAGGGGGCTACCTTGGACCTAAAACTAACTGCCCTGACAGTTATTACAGTCACACTGACACTAAATGCAGTGATCAGTAAAAAAATGATCACTGCAATTAGTGACACTGTGACTGGGGGGGGAGGGGGTGATCTGGGGGGTGATCAGGGGGTGACAGGGGGGTGGAATATGTGCCTAACTGTACTGGTGTCAGTGTACTGTTGTGCACTAACCTTTACATGTTCGCCGCTCGGCGTCTCCGGTCACATAGACCGGCGCACCGAGCGTGACATCACTTCCGCCTTCCTGTCTATACAATAGACAGGAAGGGGAAGCTTTTCATTGGCCAGGAGCGATCGCGAGGGGGTGGCCAGAAACCACTGGCTGTCCCCTCGTCCCGGATCGCTCCTGACACGATCCCGACCGTCCCCGCCGGCGGAGGGGGGTCCGATCGGACCCCCCAACCGCCGGAAGAATGTCACGTACAGGTACGTGATTCTGCCTGTACGTGCCATTCTGCCGACGTATATCTACAGGGGGCGGTCGGGAAGTGGTTAATTAAATAATAAAGTATATGCAATTGTAATTACATGTTTGACCTGCTAGATGGCAACGGTGTGCATGGCATTTGTGTAAGTGATTTAGTAAGTGATTTAAATGTCAGATTTTTCCTTTTGTAAGCGGAGATTGGCTTGCGGAGAGATTTCAAATGAATGCAATTATATACAGATAATATCGGATCATTGCTGGCAGGCACGCCTTTGCTCATCTAAGACACGGAAGCTATTTCAAATTCATTTCCGGTGTCACTTCCTCTTCAAAGCTTCTTGGCTGGCGTTGCATGACATTCTCCATTTCCCAGTAGACGACAATTGTGTGGAAACGCGTAGAATCGGAGAGTACTTGCAATGCTTTCTGAAATAGTTGGCAGGCTGATACCGCCACTAGTGATACAGTTTGTGCTCACATTTTTTAACCTCAATGTAAGTGTAACCTTTATCCATTTAATAAAAAAGTTTGGCTATGAGGCTTCTTCCTTTTCTATATATTGTCTTTGGATACATGTAGTTTATCCCTGCAAGAGTATCACGACATGCTGTTTGAAACTTCCACACCTGTGATCATTCCTACACAAGCCCCTTTGATCTCTGTAAAATAGGGATCCATCGGATCTGGTAAGAGACCATCCTCTTTTTTTGTGGTAGGAGCACTTTTTTCCATTTTCTTTGAGCACTATTGTACACAGAGTGGAATATTTGTTTTACATATTTATTCGCTATATACATCTTCTATTAAGTGTGTGGACTTTTTTAATGGACTTGAGTTTTTGGATTTAATATATATGAAATGTTGAAATGAAGTGCACATTCTCTTCTTCTTTAATGGGATAATAATGAAACTGCTTTGCTGGTGATACTGATGGAGTTCTCCCAAATGTATTTTAAAAGGCTATTATTTTCTAATGATATCAAGAATAATATTATTATGCTTGTTTTTTTTGTTTTTGTTTTTTGCACAAGTTACCACAACACCATTATCCCGTAGTTTTTAAGATCAAAGATACAACTATGTTGGTGTCCCTTGTTAATTTTACATTTATTTTTTTTTAAATGTAACTGCCTACTCCCAAACTGTCATTTGAAGTAAAACACATAGCCAAGTATTATTCTACACAATTTTTTTATTGTGCATTAAAAGAAAAAAAAAAATTAGACATGCTATCTGCCAATAGAAAAAAGGGCATCCAAAAATATAGAAAATATACCAAATCAAATCATTATTCAACCAAAAAATAAAATAAAAGACTCATGCATGTGTCCTGATTTTTAATATAGGGGGTCAACATTGCCAAGAATTGGTGAAAGCAGGGGTCTGTCATCCAGGGATAATTCCGAAAATCATCTGCATTTTTCTCCTGGAGCTCCCACAGCAAAGGCATATGACATAATTGGTCACGTTTAATAAAGCAACCAATTTTTGGTCCAAGAAATCCTCCTCCTCCTGTTCCTGGACTGGACTTGGGTCAAAGCAATAACTCCAAGGCCAATAATGAATAACACGTTATCTCCTCCGATTCTGTAACATGGCTGTTTGACGAATGGCCGTTCAGAAACGAACTGAAAACCACAAAATGAAAAGCGCAAAATGAAATGTGCGAATCAACACTCACCAAACTTCTAATAACACGAAATTAGCAGAAGGAGCCCAAAGGGTGGCACCTGACAATTGAGCTTCCTCTTTATCGGCTCGTAGTATGTCTAGTATGTCACTACGTTCATGTTTGTTGGCCGACAATTGTGTGTCGTTTGTATGCAAGACAAGTTTTTGGCAAACGCCCTTCAGACAAAAGTCTGAGGCTTTGTCTGTAGAAAATCCGATCGCGTGTATGAGGCTTTACCCTGTGCTTCTAAGATTCAGTTACCTCTAGGGGTTAAAAGAAACTAACACAACACAAATTTGAACACAAATTTGAGAGCTACCATTGCTGACTTTTTTAAAGGGTAAGGGTACTTTAAGAAAGATACACTTATTTACCCTCCCTATTCCTCTTGACTAATGCTTTACTGTAAACCTCAGCAGCTTATTTTCAACAGGAGGACCACCATAACCTGCTATGAGCAACAACTTTGTTAACAACCTCTATCTGTGGGCTTTTTGAATGCTGGCTGTTTTTGGACAAGGAATCTTAACCACTTCAATACAGGGCACTTTCCCCCCTTCCTGCCCAAGCCAATTTTCAGCTTTCAGCGCTGTCGCTGTTTAAATGACAATTGCGCGGTCATTTTACGCTGTAGCCAAACAAAAGTTTATAATTTTCTTACCACAAATAGAGCTTTCTTTTGGTGGTATTTTATCACCTCTGCAGTTTTTATTTTTTGCTAAACAAATAAAAAAAAAAATGTTTTTCTTTGTTTCTGTTATAACATTTTGTAAATAAGTACGTTTTCTACTTCACTGATGGGTACCGATGACGCTGCACTGCCGGGCACTGATAAGGTGGCACTGAGTTACGGATGAGGTGGCACCAATGTGGTGGCACTGATGAGGTGGCACTGATGGGCACTGATAATGGGCACTGATATACGACACTGATGGGCACTGATATACGACACTGATATGCAGCACTGATGGGCACTCATAGGTGGCACAGATAGGCACTCATAGGCAGCACAGATGGGCACTAAAAGGCAGCACTGATGGGTACTTATGGGTGGCACTGATGGGAACTGATAGGCGGGCACTGATGGGCATGGATGGGCACTGATAGATGGCACTGATGGACACTGAGTGGCACTGATTGCCACTGATAGATGGCACTGATTGGCATCACTGATTAGGAGGCACTGGCAGGTATTGCTGGTGGGCACTGATTGGCATCATGTGTGGGCACACATTGCCACCCATGTCCACCAGGGATGTCATACCTGCTGGTCATCAGTGGTGGGCATCCCTGGTGGTACTGGTGACTTCCCTGGTGGTCCTGGGTGGGCATCTGAGGGGGGCTGTGCTGATAAACAATCAGCACAGACCGCCCTGTCAGAGGAGCAGCTGATCGGCTCTCCTCTACTCGCATCTGTCAGACGCGAGTGAGGAAAAGACGATAAACAACTCTTCCTGTTAACATTTTGATCAGCCGTGATTGGACATGGCTGATTACATGGTAAAGAATCTCCGTCAGAGACTCTTTACCTAGATCGGAGTTGCGGTGGAGTTGGGCTCCTTCTGCTAATCTCATGTTTATCTCGTGTTAGTAGAAATTTGGTGAGAGATGATTCACGCTTTTCAGCCTCGTGTTTTTCAGCCTCGTGCTTTTCAGTTTGGTTCGTATCTGTTTTTCAGTGCGTTCTATTATAGTTTGCTTTCTGTTTTTCAGTGCGTTCTTGTCCACTCGTTTCTGAGGACTATATTAAGGTACGTTTTCTCCTTTAACATCACATTCTATGTATTTAATGTTTGCTAATATATTGTATTTCTTTCATCATTCTCTAATTACCATGATTGTAATACAGTATGCTGTGAATGTCTCCTTTGTTCTCATGCATGCTGGAAGTTTTTAAAGTTCCTTTCTTGTCCTTCATGCATATTTGCCTTCACTAACCTCCTCAGCATGCTATCCTGGGCCCATACACACCTAGCCTAGTCACTTAACAATGTATTTTGTCAGCTTCATAGTAGTGCTTTACCCTAAACACCCCCCAAAATGTGTACAAATGTTATTTGTGTTCTTACATTCAGGCACAGTGCATGAGGCTTTTTTTGGGGGGTCCAGACTCATTTGGAACCCCCCCCCCAACTGCTAAGTGAACCGATAACAATTCTCTGCTGACTTTTCCAAACCCATACACACTATACCTACATCTTTTGTGTTCATATTTATGGATGAATTCAGCATGAAGTGCAAGGGCCTGCCTGAATACTTTCAAATGGTACTGTTTAAAGTTTTGTTCTCCTATTATCTTGATAGGTAAGTGCAGAATGTTAAAATGTGCTTCAATTTGTACAGTGTGTATTCATATTTTTGTATTATGACACTTCTTACCTGTCCAGTGGGCTGCCAATAGTGTAAATAAGGAGGGGCTGGCCAAAGTAACACACATTATTATGTATGCACTCAACTCTAAATGAAGTGGAGAGGGTTACCTGTCCAAAACATACCCCCCCCCCCTAAAATTTTTACAATGGGCCATCAGAGGGGGTGAGGAATCTGATAAGTGGACCTTATACTTTTGTCTTTAAATACTCCTTAAAATAAATGTTATACTGACCTTTGTCTTGTTTGACTCCACAGTTTCCTTCAAACCCACAGGAATGGCAGACTGTGGCATCCCACTTTGCCCAGCGGTGGGACTTTCCCAACTGCGGCAGGGAAACACGTCCATATTGTCCCACCCCCAAACTTGGGGTCATACTATTATAATTACAAGGGGTTTAATAGTATTGTGATGTTGGCGGTGGTGTCGGTGACATACAAGTTTTTGTATGTGGACATGGGGAAGAATGGCCGGATGTCAGATGGTGGAGTCATCGCCCAGACGGAGCTTTACAGATGGCTCCAGAATGGTGGCTTGGGCTTGCCACTGCGGAAGACAACGTGGCTGGTCTTCCATTCATGTTCATTGCCTTCCACCCAGGAAGAAGATGTGGAGGAGCCCAGCTTGAGTCAGGTATAGAATTGTTCAACATATTTATCAAAATTGTGTGTGATTGATGAACAATAAACTAAAACTATGTCTCATTTCTCAGTCTAGAGTTGAGCGGACACCTGGATGTTCGGGCGGCGGGTTCGGCCGAACTTCGGAAAAAAGTCCGGGTTCGGGACCGAACTTGACCCGAACTTGACCCCGAACTCCGAACCCCATTGAAGTCAATGGGGACCCGGACTTTTGAACACTAAAATGGCTGTAAAAAGGTCATGGAAAGGGCTAGAGGGCTGCAAATGGCAACAAAATGTTGTTAAGAGCATGGCAAGTGATCTGCAAACAAATGTGGATAGGGAAATAACTTAAAATAACAAAAGAAAATAAAACATAAAAAAAAAATGCTGGAGGCCCCCTTCTCAGCAGAAGAGGTACAGGAAGTCATTAAGAACCTCAGAAACTCAACGGCACGATGCCGCACATATGGTGGGAATACCCCAGAATACGCACTTTCTGGAAAAAATGATTCAATTTAATGGATAAGATAGTGGGAAAATAAAATACTTGGAAATAAAAAAAAAAAATGAAAAAAATTATAATCTTGACCTAGGAGGACGAAATTCAAATGGAGTAGGAGGTTGAGGTGGCGGTGGATGTGGCGGTGTAGGTGGAATCGGCGGTGGAGGAGGACGAGGTAGCCAACACTGGTTCAAAAATACAACAATGGCTGGGTAAGGCTAGTGGTGAATGATGTGTCGAATTCTGTCCCCCGTCGCATAGTGTCCGCCCTGTACTGCGCTTGCTCAGTACGTAGGACAAGGGGATTTTGAAACTCTCCGAAGACGATGCACGGTGACTCCAGGTTCAAGCCACATAATCCGAGGTTCAAGCCTAGCCAAGCGAGCCCGTGAGGGGCCCTGTTACTATGTGCTACCGTATGTCCACTTGGATGGTCGGGCTTGAACCTGCACTTACTGCGCAGGCGACGTTCATCTTTGGAGATTTTGTGAATCTCCTTGTCCTCCGTACTGCGCAAGCACTGCACCTGCGCAGTAAGTGGCCGGACACTATCCGATGGCAAGACAGTTTTCGGCAGAACACCGGTATATGTGTCTATTCTGCACAAGGTACGGCCAAGTCCTGTGGGATCCATGCCTGGTTCATTTTAATGAACGTGAGCTTGTCCACATTGGCTCTGGACAGGCGGCTGCGCTTGTGCTAAATACACGTTCAGATAATACACTGGCGGCAGGGCAGGCCAGCACCTCCAAGGCGTAAAGGGCAAGCTCAGGCCATGTGTCCAATTTGGAGACCCAGAAGTTGAAGGGGGCAGACCCGTCATGCAGTACGTGTACGGGTGTGCACACATACTGCTCCACCATGTTGGTGAAATGCTGCCTCCTGCTAAGACGTTCCATCTCAGCTGGTGGTGCTGGTTGTTGTGGCGTGCCGACAAAGCTTTTCCACATTCCGGCTATGCTAACCCTGCCTTGCGAGGTGCTGGCGGTGCCCCAGCTGCGTTGGCGACCTCTTCCTCCTCCTCTGCCTTCGCCTTGTGCTTCCACCGTACCCCCGCTTCCAAGTGGGAATGCCACCAGCAGCGCGTCTACCAGCGTGCGCTTGTACTCGCGCATCTTATGATCACGCTCCAGTGAGGTAATTAAGGACGGCACGTTGTCCTTGTAACGGGGATCCAGCAGGGTGGCCACCCAATAATCAGCACCAGTTAAAATGTGGGCAACTCGGCGGTCGTTGCGGAGACACTGCAGCATGTAATCGCTCATGTGTGCCAGGCTGCCCAGAGGCAAGGAAAAGCTGTCCTCTGTGGGAGGTGTATCGTCTGTGTCCTCTGTATCCCCCCAGCCACGCACCAGTGATGGACATTAGCTGGTCTGGGTGCCACCCTGCTGTGAACATGGTTCCTCCTCCTCCTCCATCTCCTCCTCATCCTCCACCTCGTCATCCTCCAGAACTGTGCCCTTGCTGCCAGACAATTGTGTACCTGGCGCTTGTTGGTGCAGGAACCCAGCCTCGTAGCCACTTGTAAATGACTGCCCTGAAAGCCTTGGAAATGAACCCTCTTCCTACTCCTCCTCCTCCTCCTCCTCCTCCTCATCCTGTGCCACATCATCTTCCACCATCGCCTTAAGAGTTTTTTCAAGGAGGCATAGAACTGGGATAGTAACGCTGAGAACGGCGTCATCGGCACTGGCCATGTTGGTGGAGTACTCGAAACAGCGCAACAAGGCACACAGGTCTCGCATGGAGGCCCAGTTATTGGCGGTGAAGTGGTGCTGTTCCGCAGAGCGACTCACGCGTGTGTGCTGCAGCTGAAACTCCACTATCGCCTGCTGCTGCTCGCACAGTCTGGCAAGCATGTGCAAGGTGGAGTTCCACCTTGTGGGCACGTCACATATGAGGCGGTGAGCGGGAAGGCCGAAGTTACGCTGCAGCGCTGACAGGCGAGCAGCAGCAGGGTGAGAACGCCGAAAGTGCGCACAGACGGCCCGCACTTTCTGCAGCAGCTCTGGCATATCGGGGTAATTCTTCAGGAACCTCTGGACCACCAAGTTCAGCACATGCGCCAGGCAAGGGATGTGCGTCAAACCGGCAAGGCCCAGAGCTGCTATGAGATTTCGCCCATTATCGCACACCACCAGGCCGGGCTTGAGGCTCACTGCCACCAACCACTCATCGGTCTGTTGTTCCATGTCCCTCCACAACTCCTGCGCGGTGTGGGGTTTTTCCCCCAAACAGGAAAGTTTTAAAACTGCCTGCTGTCGTTTAGCCCTGGCTGTGCTGAAGTTGGTGGTGAAGGTGTTACGCTGACCGGATGAGGAGGCGGTAGAGGATGAGGAGGCGGAGTAGGAGGAGTTAGCAACAGGAGGCAAACTGAAGTGCCCTGCAATCCTCGGTGGTGGAAGGACATGCGCCAAACTGCTATCCGCCTCAGGCCCAGCCGCCACTACATTTACCCAGTGTGCTGTTAGGGAGATATAACGTCCCTGACCGTGCTTACTGGTCCACGCATCCGTAGTTAGGTGGACCTTGCCACAGATGGCGTTGCGCAGTGCACACCTGATTTTGTCCCCCACTTGGTTGTGCAGGGAAGGGATAGCTCGTCTGGAAAAGTAGTGGCGGCTGGGCACGACGTACTGTGGGACAGCCAATGACATCAGCCTTTTAAAACTCTGCGTCTCCACCAGACGGAATGACAGCATTTCAAAGGCGAGGAATTTTGAAATGCTGGCATTCAGGGCCAGGGATTGCGGGTGGCTAGGGGGGTACTTCCTCTTCCGCTCCAGTGTTTGGGAAATAGAGAGCTGAAAGCTTCCATGGGACATTGTGGAGATGGTTGGTGACCCAGGTGGTAGTGTTGCTGGCAGATCCTCTGTTTGCGGGTTGGCAGGTGTCACTGTCACTACAGAGGTGGATGAAGAGGCCGAGACTGCAGCAGAAGAGGAAGCAGGAGGAGCCAGAGACCTTTCTTGGTTTTTGCGGTGCCTACTCCACTGCATCTCGTGCTTTGCACTTAGATGCCTGGTCATGCAGGTTGTGCTCAGGTTGAGAACGTTTATGCCTCGCTTCAAGCTCTGATTGCACAGCGTGCAAACCACTCGTGTCTTGTCATCAGGACATTGTCTGAAGAACTGCCACGCTAACCTTGCTGCGTTGGGCAGTAGCAGACATACTGTCTAGGGGACGGACGCTCCGCTTTTGCACCCTGCTCCCTCTTCTGCTGTGCTGGTGGCTCTGTGCGACCACCACCTCTTCCTCTGAACTACACTGGTCACCTGCATGACGTTGATCCCATGTGGGGTCAAGGACCTCATCGTCCTCCACATCATCTTCCACCCAAAATTCACCCCTGCCCTCCTTGTCAGTCTGCACAATGGCGAAAGCAGCGGCAGTTGGCACCTGTGTTTCGTCATCATCCGAGACGTGCTGCGATGGTCCTCCCATGTACTCATCATGAAACATAAGTGGTTGGGCATCGGTGCACACAATCTCTTCCACTTCTGGGGCAGGGCTAAGTGGATGGCCCTGGGAAACCCTGCTAACAGAGTCATCAAAAAGCAGAAGAGACTGCTGCATGATTTGGGGCTCAGACTGATTGGCTGATTTGCAAGGGGGTGAGGTGAAAGACTGATGGACATCGGCTGCAGGTGCCAACTCTGAACTTTCATCAGGAGACTGGGTGGGAGACAATGTGAAGGAACCGGAGGCACTGTCAGCAGCAACCCAATCTACTATCGCCTGTACTTGTCCTGGCCTCGACATTCGTACAGCCTCATTAGGCGCGCCAAAATACTGCTGCAGGCTCTGTCGCCTACTCGCACCTGCGGAAGGTGTTTCACTAGTGCGTGTAGCTGGCACAGATTGACCACGTCCTCTCCCTGCAACAGGAGCGCCACCAGCAGCACCACGACCCGGGCCACGTCCTCTTTTTGATGATCTCCTCATATTTTCAAAATGTATAAACTCGCCCTAAATGGGTGTTTTTTGTATATAGCAGAATACACGTACACGTAAAGCGTTTATGAAAACAAAGAAAATGCTATTGGGAAGAAAAGAAAACACTGCAAAATGTTATTTTTTTGCAATGTTTTTGCAATATCAGACTACACGGATAGTATGTAAAGCGTTTATGAAAATGCAGAAAATGCTATTGGGAAGAAAAGAAAACACTGCAAAATTTTATTTTTTTGCAATGTTTTTGCAATATCAGACTACACGGATAGTATGTAAAGCGTTTATGAAAATGCAGAAAATGCTATTGGGAAGAAAAGAAAACACCGCAAAATTAAATTTTTTTGCAATGTTTTTGCAATATCAGACTACACGGATAGTATGTAAAGCGTTTATGAAAATGCAGAAAATGCTATTGGGAAGAAAAGAAAACACTGCAAAATTTTATTTTTTTGCAATGTTTTTGCAATATCAGACTACACGGATAGTATGTAAAGCGTTTATGAAAACGCAGGAAAATGCTATTGGGAAGAAAAGAAAACACCGCAAAATTTTATTTTTTTGCAATATCAGACTACACGGACAGTATCTACAGCGTTTATGAAAACGCAGAAAATGCTATTGGGAAGAAAAAAAAAACACTGCAAAATTTTATTTTTTTGCAATGTTTTTGCAATATCAGACTACACGGGCAGTATCTACAGCGTTTATGAAAACGCAGAAAATGCTATTGGGAAGAAAAAAAAACACTGCAAAATTTTATGTTTTTGCAATATCAGACTACACGGGCAGTATGTACAGCGTTTATGAAAACGCAGAAAATGCTATTGGGGGAAAAAAAAAAAACACTGCAAAATTTTATTTTTTTGCAATGTTTTTGCAATATCAGACTACACGGGCAGTATCTACAGCGTTTATGAAAACGCAGAAAATGCTATTGGGAAGAAAAAAAAAAACACTGCAAAATTTTATTTTTTTTGCAATGTTTTTGCAATATCAGACTACACGGACAGTATCTACAGCGTGTATGTAGGAACACGCAGAAAATGCTATTGGGAAAAAAAAATAAAAAGCAAAATTCAATTTTTATGCAATGTTTTTCCAATAGCAGAATACACACAGACTGTGGGGTATGTCTTAGTATATGCAGTGCAGTAATGTTGCACTGAGCTTGAAGGTAAAACGTTTAGGTTTTATCTGGCACTGGCCTCATAGCACTGTTACTGTGACACTGACTGTGCACTGCACCCCAGCCAGGGTACAATTGATTTAGGAATCTCTTTAAGAATTATGTCTGCCTCTTTCTTTTGCATAATAAAGTCCCTCCCTATTCTAGCTATCTAGAACGTTCACTGAGCTAACTAATTAGAATAAAATTCCAGGAATGTGGACTGACTTTAGCACACTAACTCCTAAAATCTTCTTCTATCTATCTGCAGCACAGGAACCTGCCTAACAGTGTGTGTCTAACAGAATGACGCTGTGTGCTGTGTGTGGGCTATATATAGAGGCTGGGTCACATGCTGCACTGGCCAATCACAGCCATGCCATTAGTAGGCATGGCTGTGATGGCTTCTAGGGCACACAAGTAAAACGATCATCCATTGACTGGCTTAATGCTGTGAAAAAGGCGCCAATACAGCGCCGAACACCGGACCCGAACCCGAACTTACAGCCAATAGTTCGGGTTCGGGTCCGGGTCCCGGACACCCAAAAGTCCGGTACGGACCCGAACTTTACAGTTCGGGTTCGCTCAACCCAGTATTATTTTTTTTTTGTAATTTTTCAAAAACTTGTAAAAACATACCTCTCAGCAAATTCCTTGGGGTATCTACTGTCCAAAAAGGGGTCATTTGTGTGTGTGTGTGTGTGTGTGAGGGGGGGGGGGGGGTTGTGCTGTCCTGGCATTTTAGCACTTCAAGGAATGTGATAGGCAGGTCAAAAAGTAAAAGCTGCGTAAAGTCTAGTACATGTGCAATAGTTTGTAGATGCTATAACTTTTGTGATTTTTTTTTTACCAAAGACATAATTTTTTCATAGTTTTCAGACCCTATTTACGTTTTGCACCTGTGTATGCATGCCTCTAAATTGTCCATAACTTCTCATTATTGCTACATCAACATGAAGTTCCTGACTGCGGTTGCTTTTCAGAGGCTTGGACTCATATGCTACATGGTGCATATTTTCACTGAGTTGTCTTCTTAAACTTTTTGAGTGGTTTACCTACATCCATATTTAGGCAGCTGATGCTGGGATTTATCCCCCTGCCTTTAGCAGACCCCATCTCCATGATTAAGCCCTGGGGGTGGGGCGAAACATGTTGGAGTCGTGGTCTGGATGAATCAAGCTTAGGCTTCTTTTTTTTTTTTTTTTTTTATTTATAACAGAGCATGGGCCCACATGGACCACATCAACAATATTACATAACATAAATGTAACAGCAACAAAAACAATAACATATATAAGAAATGATACAAGTGTTTACTGTTAGAGATATGTTCTGTATCTGCTTACGGTACGATAGGTAGTCGCACTCCTGCGGGACCAGCTGTGTGTGTTGGTCCAAACATCTTGGTCTATGTTATGGAGTAAATCCATTCTAGTGTGAAAGGTAAGGTGAACTTCATTCAGTTAAAAGGCGGTTCAGATATTTGCATTCTGTTGGGGTTCCCTGAGGGCCTGTCCCTCATCTGAGTACTGGAATATGTTCCATAATTGCCATGTTTTGGTATATGTCTCTTCTCTGTTTTGGCTCATGAGGATTAGGTCTTCCATTTTGTTAATGTCGTCTATTTTCTTAAGCCAGAGGTCTATCGTCGGCGGGGCGGTTGATTTCCAGTACAGAGGAATGCAAGACTTGGCTGCGTCAACCAAATGGCGGATTATTGATTTCTTGTATGAACGGATAGGGATGTCATTTTTGTGTAAAAGGAAAAATGCTGGGTCGTCTGGGATTATTCTGTCAGTAAATTTTTTAATTATTCTGCGAACCTCTCCCCAGAAGTTCTGCAGCCGGTGACAGGCCCAGAAGATATGTAGGAGTGAGCCCCTTTCTCCTTGGCAGAGCCAGCAAAGTTCTGGCGTTGTCGGGAAAATTTTGTTTAAAATGGCCGGTGTCCTATACCAGCGCGTGAGTATTTTGTAGCTTGTTTCTTGAATTTTAGTGCATATGGATGATTTATGTGTAAATGTCAGGATTTTTTGTTTCTGGTTGTCAGTAAAAGTACAGTTCAGGTCTCTTTCCCATTTGTCGAAACTGGGAATGTGATAGTCTATCGGTGGAGTTATGAGCATGTTGTATGTGAGGGAGAGTGTGTGTAGGATTGTACCTGAGTCTGAGCAGAGATCCTCTAGGGCCGTGTATGACTGGGTCGTGTCGTTGGGCGTTGTCAGGGTGTTAAGGAAGTGGTTCAGTTGTCTGGCTCTAAAGAAGTCAAGTCGGAACTGTCCTGCTGGGTTCATGAGGTCTGATATTGTTTTCCAACACCCTCCGGAGCTAAAATGGGAGGCTTGGTGTAAGCCTGTTTCCCTCAGGGATGGGAACCTGGCGTCTCGTATCCCCGGCGTAAATCCAGGGTTACCCAAAATCGGGTATATTGGTGAGTTCTGGGAGGTCAGGGAGGTTTTGGAGAACAATTGTGCACAAGTCTTTATTGTGTTGTCAATCAGTGGGTGTCTCATAATGGTTGTTGGTATTTCTGTGTGGCACCATGGGGCTCTGGATAGTGGGATCTCGCTCTGTTTTTGCTCTATCTGCGTCCAGAGTTTGGTCTCTTTATGTCTGCACCAGTCTATCAGTCTACTTAGATGTATTGCATTATAGTAGGATTTGATATGCTGCATTGCCAGGCCACCATGTTGTTTCGGGAGGGACAGTATTTTTTTATGTAGTCTGGGTTTTTTCCCCGCCCACAGGAAGGTGGTGAATGCCGAGTGAACCTGTTTAAAGTAGGTCGCTGGTATAGGGATGGGCAGGGCCTGTAGCATATATAGAAATTTGGGGAGAACCGTCATTTTAATAATGTTGCATCGTCCAAACCAGGAATGAAGGCCGCTATCCCATTGGCGTAGAAGGGTTTGGACTTTCCTCAGGAGGGGTGGGAAGTTAAGTTTGAACAGATTGGACATTTTCGTGGGTATGTACATGCCTAGGTATTTCAGTGATGTATCTGTCCACTTCAGGTTGAAACTGGCGCGAAGATGTGCCAGTTGTGTGGGTGATATACCTATACCCATTGCCTCAGATTTGTTAAAATTGATCCTCAGGTAGGTTAATTATACCCGTATTGGTCGAATTCACGCATAAGGTTGGGGAGGGACGTTATGGGGTTCGTTATGGAAAACATCAGGTCGTCTGCATAGGCAGATACCTTGTACTGAGTGTTTGCGATTTCTATACCTGTGATGTCGGAATTTAGTCGTATGTGACAGAGGAAGGGTTCAAGTGAGAGGGCAAAGAGGAGAGGGGAAAGTGGACATCCCTGTCTAGTTCCATTGGTGATCGGGAATGGGTCTGAAATTATGCCATTCGCCCTGACTCTGGCAGACGGTTTTGAGTAAGCTGCTGTTATCCAGTCTAACATTTTACACCCGAGCCCTATGTGCTTTAAGGTAGTGAACATGAAATGCCAGTTAACGGGGTCGAAGGCCATCTCGGCGTCTGTGCCGAGGAGGATGCATGGTGCTTTGTTGTAGTTTGCAATTAGGGATGAGCCGAACACCCCCGGGTTCGGTTCGCACCAGAACCTTCGAACGGACCGAAAGTTTGCGCAAATTTTCGAACCCTATTCGTTACAATGGACACGAACGTTCAAAATCAAAATTGCTAATTACAACGGCCAATATGCATGTTAATGTCATAAAACAGGTTTGGGGACCCGGGTCCTGCCCCAGGGGACATATATCAATGCAAAAAGAACTTTTAAAAACTAACGTTTTTTCGGGAGCAGTCATTTTAATGATGCATAAAGTGAAAAAAAAAGTGAAATATTCCTTTAACCACTTCAGCCCCGGACCAATTTGCAGCTAAAGGACCAGGCCCCTTTTTGCAATTCGGCACTGCGTCGCTTTAACTAACAATTGCGCGGTCGTGCGACGTGGCTCCAAAACAAAATTGGCGTCCTTTTTTTCCCACAAATAGAGCTTTCTTTTGGTGGTATTTGATCGCCCCTGCGGTTTTTATTTTTTGCGCTATAAACAAAAATAGAGCTACAATTTTGAAAAAAATGCAATATTTTTTACTTTTTGCTATAATAAATATCCCCAAAAAATATATAAAAAAACATTTTTTTTTCCTCAGTTTAGGCCGATACGTATTCTTCTACATATTTTTGGTAAAAAAAATCGCAATTAGCGATTATTGATTAGTTTGCGCAAAAGTTATAGCGTTTACAAAATAGGGGATAGTTTTATAGCATTTTTATTAATATATTTTTTTTTTATTAGTAATGGCGGCGATCAGCGATTTTTATTGTGACTGCGACATTTTGGCGGACACATCGGACATTTTTGACACATTTTTGGGACATTTGTCATTTATACAGCAATCAGTGCTATTTAAATAGCACTGATTCCTATGTAAGTGACAGTTGTAGTTAGGGGGTTAACCACTAGGGGGCGGGGAGGAGTCAGTGTGACGTGTTGTTTTTTTTTTACAGTAGGGGGGGCGTGGCTGTACGTCTGACGTCATTGATCGGCGTTCCCGATGACAGGGAACCGCCGATCACTGACAGTCAGTGTAGGAAGCGCGGGGAGAGGTTTGTTTACATAGACCTCTCCCCGTTCTTCAGCTCCGTAACCCGATCGCGGGATACCAGCGGCGATCGGGTCCGCTGGTCCCGCGGCCGGGGTCACGGAGCTCCCGACCGGGTCGCGAGCGCGCCGCTAGCGGCGCGCAGCGCGACCACGGGCAGGCACATGCACGATCACGTACCGGTACGTGATTCTGCCTGCCCGTGCCATTCTGCTGACGTATATATGCAGTGGCCGGTCGGGAAGTGGTTAAATATGGTACCTGGGGGGTGTCTAAAGTATGTCTGTGAAGTGGCATGTGTTTCCCGTGTTTAGAACTGTCCCTGCACAAAATTACATTTGTAAAGGAAAAAAAGAAGCCATTTAAAACCACTTGCGGCTTTAATGTCATGTCTTGTCCTGGCCATATGGCTGAAAATCCTTGAGAAAAATGGCATGGCTACCCCATCACCCCCCCCCACCCCAGCCCCTTTGGGTCTTGTATTAAGGGGGACCCCACACCCAAAATAAAACCCTATACCTACAAACCTATATACTCTGAACAGCAGTATACAGGCGGTGCAAACAAGACACGGACTGTAGGTTTGTTCTTAAGTAGAATCTGAACAGGTACATTATGAAGTTTAGCTCCATCCAAAAAAAATCTATTTTTAAGCTTTTTGGAGAACATAGGGAGGGGTTATCACCCCTGTAACATTTGCTGTCTTTGCACATCTGTTCAGAACATTTCACCTCACTTTCCGTCCCAATGACAAATGTTTTTGGAAAAGTGGGGTTTTAATTGAAACAAGGATCAGTAGAGAGGAGATACCTTTTTCCCAAATTAAATCTAACAGGATCGAATTTCCCTTCCTAGGGGTAGATTTCCTCTCACTTCATGTTTTCTCCTTCCGTTTGCAAGTAGGAGTCGTTTGTAAGTTGGATGTTTGAAAGTAGGGGCCTGCCGTATATACTCTGCATAAATTTGCCCCATTAGATGTTGGTGTAGCCACAACACTGTAAGCCCTCACAGTTACTCTTGGTGAGCACAGGAATGGGCCCTGCTGTGAGTTATTAGATCAAGATTTGTAATTGCATGCACCTGTTGAACAGGGCAGAAAAATTGGGCCTTTGGTGGTGGTGGTGGTGGACGATGTTGCCACAAGACTGTAAGCCCTCACAGTTACTCTTGATGGGTGCAGGAATGAGCCCTGCTGTGAACTATTAGATCAAGATTTGTAATTACACGCCCCTGTTAAACAGGGACTGAAAAATTGGGCCTTAGGCACTGGTGCTGGTGCCACAACACTGCAACCCATCACAGATACTGTACTCTGAGCACAGCAATGAGACCTGTTGCAAAGCATTGTCTAAAAATTGTAATTACACGCCCCAACAGGGGCTGAAAAATTGTGCCTTAGGCACTGGTGCTGGTGCCACAACACTGCAACCCCTCACAGATACTGTACTTGGAGCACAGCAGTCAGACCTGTTGCGAAGCATTGCTTAAAAAATTGTAATTACATGCCCCTGTTAAACAGGGGCTGAAAATTGGGCCTTAGGCACTGGTGCTGGTGCCACAACACTGCAACCCCTCACAGATACTGTACTCTGAGCACAGCAGTCAGACCTGTTGCGAAGCATTTTTTTTTTTAATTGTAATTACACGCCCCTGTTATACAGGGGCTGAAAAATTGTGCCTTAGGCACTGGTGTGGTGGCACCCAGAAACAAAAATGTTCTTCCAAGCTATCAAGGAATGGATCATTGAGGAGGAGGAAGAGGATAGTCAGTGAACATAACAGGACAGTCACTCAGCATCAGCATAGGCAGTCTTGAAGGGATGTGATATTATAAATTATTCAGTTATATCCGCTTCAGGTGCCTGGTAGCTGGTGGTGATCCAAGACTGATTAATTTTTATGAAGGTCAGTCGATCAACCGAGTCAGTGGACAGGCGCACCCTGTGATCGGTGACAAATCCTCCAGCAGCACTGAATGTGCGTTCGGAAAGAACGCTGGATGCAGGACAGGCCAGTAGCTCAATTGCATACTGTGCAAGCTCTGGCCAGTGATCCATCCTCAAGACCCAGTAAGCCAGAGGATTTTCGGTGGGAAAGGTGTCCAAGTCTGACCTTGCCCCTAGGTATTCCTGCACCATGTATATCAGATGCTGGCGATGGTTGCTGGAACCGATCATACCTTGGAGCTGCGGACTAAAAAATTGTCTGAACGCATCGGTCAGATGTCCACCTTCCCCACCACTCCTTCTGCTACTGACCGAAGCCTCAGCAACTCGTCGTCCAGGACCAGGAGTTTGTAACCTCCCAGTTTCTGAGAACGCGTTGCACAGACCTTTCTGCAAGGCCTCCCTGAGATGTCTCATCCTCTGCTCCCTCTGCGATGGCAAGATAAGGTCCGCAACCTTACCCTTGTACCGTGGATCAAGGAGAGTGGCCAGCCAGTAATGGTCCCTCTCCTTGATCCGAAGAATACGAGGATCCTTCCGCAGGCTTTGCAGGATCAGGGAGGCCATGCAACTTTAGGTTAGCTGAGGCATTCGGTCCGGAGTCTTCTGGGTCACTGAGGACGACATGATCGCCACTGCCAGCCACCTCCTCCAAGCCACGTACAAGTCCACTGGTTTGTTGGGACTGTACATCATCCCTAAAAGACTGCTGCTGCTGATGCTGAGTGCCAGGCTCCACCTCCATGCTCACACAATCCTCCTCCTCCTCCTCCTCCTCATCCTCTTCCTGTGTGATGGGTGGGACAGAAGGAACACTGTCTGGATAAAGGGGGCCTTGAGAGGCAAGGAAGTCCTCCTCTTCCTGCCTCTGTTCTGCCTCAAGTGCCCTGTCCATTATCCCACGCAGCGTATGCTCCAACAGGTGGACAAGAGGTACAGTGTCACTGATGCATGCACTGTCACTGCTCACCATCCTCGTGGCCTCCTCAAATGGTGAGAGGACAGTGCATGCATCCCTGATCATGCTCCACTGGCGTGGGGAAAAAAAGCCAAGCTCCCCTGACCCTGTCCTGGTGCCGTAGTCGCAAAGGTACTCATTGATGGCCCTCTGCTGCGTGTGCAGTCGCTGCAGCATGGCCAACGTTGAGTTCCACCTGGTGGGCATGTCACATATTAGGCGGTTCTTGGGCAGGTTCAACTCTTTTTGCAGTTCAGCCAGCCGAGCACTGGCATTATACGATCGGCGGAAATGCACACAGACTTTCCTGGCCTGCCTCAGGACATCCTGTAAGCCTGAGTACCTGCCCATGAACCGCTGCACCACCAGGTTGAGGATGTGAGCCATACAGGGCACATGGGTGAGCTGCCCCTGTCGCAGAGCAGAGAGGAGGTTGGTGCCATTGTCAAAAACCACCATTCCTGGCTTAAGCTGGCGTGGCATCAACCACCTCTCGGCCTGCCCCTGCAGAGCTGCCAGAACCTCTGCCCCAGTGTGGCTCCTGTCCCCCAAACACACCAGCGCAAGCACGGCATGGCATCTTTTTGCCTGCGTACTCGCGTAGCCCCTTGTACGCCTACGGAGCACCGCTGGTTCCGAGGACAGAGCACTCGAAGAGGCCATGGAGGAAGAAGAAGAGGAGGGGGTGGAGGAGAGAGGTGTGTCACAACCAGCAGTAGCATTTTGGAGGCGTGGTGGCGGAACAACCTCCAACACTACTGCACCTTGTCCTGCATCCCTCCCAGCTGCCAATAGAGTGACCCAATGGGCCGTAAAAGACAGATAACGTCCCTGTCCATGCCTGCTGGACCATGAGTCAGCGGTAATATGCACCTTACCGCTGACCGCCCTGTCCAGCGAGGAAAATTTGCCTGCTACAATCGGACGTCGGTGTACTGCAAGTACTTGGTTGTGACACACCTAATTCTACACCTTCAGTCCTCTCAGAGCAGCTTTCAGAGAGGACTGAAGATATAGTGGGGATGGAGATCCCAGCTGATGAGGAGCAAGGAGAGGTTCGCTTTGTTCTTTGGTGTGGGTCTTTAATGTGCGCTTGCCAACGAGCTGCATGGCAGGTCGACATATGTCTGGTCATGCTTGTGGTGCCCAAGCGGTTGATGTTTTGGCCACGCGAGATACGCTTGAGACAAATATTGCAAATAGCAGTGGTGCGATCTGATGCACTCGTCTCAAAAAAGGCCCACACCAAAGAACTTTTGTGATAACGTGCAGAGGCAGCGCCCTGCACAGGCGGAGCTCTGCGGTGTGATTCAGTTGGTGTGCTGGCCTCTAGCTGGCCTCCGGAGGGCATCCTGCCTTGTTGGACATGTGCCGCCGCATCCTCCTCCTCCTCCTCCTCTCTCCCTTCAGGCACCCACGTGGAGTCAGTGACCTCATCATCCCCTCCCTCTTCACCACTAGAGCAAACCTGGCAGTAAGCTGCAGCTGGTGGAACATTACTGCCAGATTGCTGTCCTTCAGCATCCCCTCTCTCTGCGCGCACACTACTGCCTTCCTCAAGCTGGGTATCATCATCCGAGCCTTCAAATCGTTGGGCATCCTCCTGGAGCATGTACCCAACACTGTGCTCAAACAGTTCGGGGGACTCCTCAGGAGGACATGGTGGATCTAGGGAAGGGGTGCCTGATGATGCCATTGAGTACGCATTGGGAGCTGCTCTGCCAGTACCCTGAGCCTGGGTGAGAGAGGATGAGGAGGATGAGGAGGGCTTGGTCATCCATTCTACCAAGCCTTCGGCATGATGCGGCTCAACATGTCCAGCTGCCGAAAACAAAGACAAGCGTGTCCCATGGCCACGTGCTGATGACGATGCACGACCACGTCCACGACCAGCACTGTTGTCTCTAGAAACAGAGCCTGCTTGCCCTGTGATCTTGCCTCTGGGCTGTCTGCCTCTCCTTGGCGGTCTTCCAGCCATTGTAGTGGGTAGTGTATATTGTGCTGGAGTCACACATCACACACACTAACTCCTGCAGATGGATGCCTTAGATGACAGCAACAGGGCCCTATGGCAGATAGAGGCTGCCTTAGATGACAAGAACTGGGCTGACACACACACACACACTAGCTCCTATGTGTGCTGACACACACACACACACTAGCTCCTATGTGTGCTGACACACACACACACACACTAGCTCCTATGTGTGCTGACACACACACACACACTAGCTCCTATGTGTGCTGACACACACACACACACACACACACACACTAGCTCCTATGTGTGCTGACACAAACACACTATAGCTCCTATGTGTGCTGACAACACACTATAGATCCTATGTGTGCTGACAAAAAAATAGAGCTCCTATGTGTGCTTACACAAACACACTATAGCTCCTTTGTGTGCTGACAACACACTATAGCTCCTATGTGTGCTGACAAAAAAATATAGCTCCTATGTGTGCTCACAACACACTATAGGTCATATGGGTGCTGACACAAACACACTATAGGTACTATGTGTGCTGACGAAAAAATAGAGCTCCTATGTGTGCTCACAACACACTATAGGTCCTATGGGTGCTGACACAAAGACACTATAGGTCCTATGTGTGCTGACAAAAAAATAGAGCTCCTATGTGTGCTCACAACACACTATAGGTCCTATGGGTGCTGACACAAACACACTATAGGTACTATGTGTGATGACGAAGAAATAGAGCTCCTATGTGTGCTCACAACACACTATAGGTCCTATGGGTGCTGACACAAACACACTATAGGTACTATGTGTGATGACGAAGAAATAGAACTTTTATGTGTGCTCACAACACACTAAAGGTCCTATGGGTGCTGACACAAACACACTATAGGTACTATGTGTGCTGATGAAGAAATAGAGCTCCTATGTGTGCTCACAACACACTATAGGTCCTATGGGTGCTGACACAAAGACACTATAGGTCCTATGTGTGCTGACAAAAAAATAGAGCTCCTATGTGTGCTCACAACACACTATAGGTCCTATGGGTGCTGACACAAACACACTATAGGTACTATGTGTGCTGACGAAGAAATAGAGCTCCTATGTGTGCTCACAACACACTATAGGTCCTATGGGTGCTGACACAAACACACTATAGGTACTATGTGTGATGACGAAGAAATAGAGCTCCTATGTGTGCTCACAACACACTATAGGTCCTATGGGTGCTGACACAAACACACTATAGGTACTATGTGTGGTGACGAAGAAATAGAGCTCCTATGTGTGCTCACAACACACTATAGGTCCTATGGGTGCTGACACAAACACACTATAGGTACTATGTGTGCTGACGAAGAAATAGAGCTCCTATGTGTGCTCACAACACACTATAGGTCCTATGGGTGCTGACACAAACACACTATAGGTACTATGTGTGGTGACGAAGAAATAGAGCTCCTATGTGTGCTCACAACACACTATAGGTCCTATGGGTGCTGACACAAACACACTATAGGTACCATGTGTGCTGACGAAGAAATATAGCTCCTATGTGTGCTCACAACACACTATAGGTCCTATGGGTGCTGACACAAACACACTATAGGTACCATGTGTGCTGACGAAGAAATAGAGCTCCTATGTGTGCTCACAACACACTATAGGTCCTATGGGTGCTGACACAAACACACTATAGGTACTATGGGTGCTGACGAAGAAATAGAGCTCCCATGTGTGCTCACAACACACTATAGGTCCTATGGGTGCTGACACAAACACACTATAGGTACTATGTGTGCTGACGAAGAAATAGAGCTCCTATGTGTGCTCACAACACACTATAGGTCCTATGGGTGCTGACACAAACACACTATAGGTACTATGGGTGCTGACAAAAAAATAGAGCTCCTATGTGTGCTCACAACACACTATAGGTCCTATGGGTGCTGACACAAACACACTATAGGTCCTATGTGTGCTGACGAAGAAATAGAGCTCCTATGTGTGCTCACAACACACTATAGGTCCTATGGGTGCTGACACAAACACACTATAGGTCCTATGGGTGCTAACAAAAAAATAGAGCTCCTAGGGGCGTGGTCTGGCCGCACACGGAGATGGCGCCTGATTACAGAGCTCCGCTCGTCCACAGAGCTACTGCCAGCACCCAGCGCAGCTATACAGCCCTCTGTGCCTCACGGGGAACCAGCATACTCCCCCACACTCACGGGGACATGACCCGCGGCAGATCCGACGCCCACGGAGCACGGAAACTAATAAACTTTTACATGAAGCCCGCAGGAGCTTCTCCACAAGATGGCACCGGCCGGGAAGAAGAGCCCGCGCCTCAGGCAATACAAACAGCCTCCTCACTGACGGACGATCCTCCCTCTGATATGGAGGACTCTGGGGACCACCAGCACCAGGCGAATCTCTCCACAGCAGACAGAGGTAAGAGGTCTGCCATCTCCCCAGCGCACTCACCCTCTAAACCTCCCCCTGTGAAGAGGTAACATGGCGCTGAGACCTGTGGTGCCACAGCAGCAACTGACTGCACTGCCTCACTAGCTGCACACAATACCACAGACAGTCCAGCATCAGAACACACATTAAAAGCCATGCTACTCTCCTTACAAGCTGACATGCAGAAGGAGTTCAGAGCCTCAATTAACCACTTACTGGACAGGGTGGATAATATGGAAGACCGTATAGAACACATAGAGCAGCACCTTTCTGTAGCTACTATTGCTCATAACACCACAGTTGATACTCAGGATGAACACTCTGCAGCCATACAACAATTACGCCTTAAAATCGCAGACCTTGAGGACCGCAGCAGGCGGAACAACATTAAAATCAGGGGAGTGCCTGAGACCATATCTCCCCCTGAAATAACGCCATACCTTCACCGTCTGTTCCACAAAATTATACCGTCTTTAACACCACAAGACCTACTCATTGACAGGGCTCATAGGATCCATAAGCCGCAACACCTACCCGACTCCCTACCCAGGGATATCCTGGCCAGGATTCATTTTTTTCACTCTAAAGAACAAATCATGAGGGCTGCCAGGTCCTTACGCAACCTCCCTGATCCATTTACCAAAATACAACTGTATAATGACATCTCGGCAGCCACCTCACAGGCGCGCAAAGCTTTTGCACGAGTCACCTCGGTCCTCCTGGAGCATAAAATCGCATACAAATGGGGATTCCCTGCGAAGCTCATTGTCACTTACCAACACCAACAAATCGCAATTTTGACCCCTAAGGACGGGATCAAACAGCTGCATAACTGGGGCATGGTCCCCAACCTGCCCCCAGCGACCCCCCTGAATAGAAGATCCTCCAAGATCCCCACTATTTGGGCAGCAAAGGATAAAACCTAACTCTCCGAAAGTATAGGAGTAACCCCTCGGGTTGCCCTCCTACTTAGCTGGTCCTCACTCACCTTGAAATTGTGGATGAGCGTCTCTTTCACCGCTGAACCCTCCACGCCATATTGCTATAGTGTGCAAAGCACACAGCATTGTCTCAGGTTCTCACATTACTTTTCAGTTTACCTTTATTGTTCACTGTATTATGTTTGTAACGGTACTTACCAACTAAGTATATAACGCCTCTATATCACCCTTGCTGGTGATATAGACGTCTCAGTTTGACCTTACCTTTGTTTTTATTTTTTCCCTGCTAACTGCGGCTACCATTTAACTTTCTTTACACCGTATTGTGTATAACTAACCACTATATTCCTCCCCACAGGATACAGTCAACCTCAGTACCACCTTGACACCTGCTACCCATTTCTCATGTCCCTCAAAATTACCTTGCTTAATGTCAAAGGCCTGAATAGCCCATTCAAGAGATCCCTATTGTGGAGAGAAGCACTTTCTCAACGCGCCGATATACTATGCATTCAAGAAACGCACCTTTCATCTACTAACCCACCACGATGTACACACAATCGCTACCCACATGTTTTTCACTCCCACGCTAACAAAAAAGTAAGAGGCGTAATGATAGCTGTCCATTCTACAGTCTCACTCTCAGTCTCCAACATAGAGTACGACCCCTCAGGTAGACACCTTATACTCTCAGCACACTTCAACAACAAACCTTTAGTGATCGTTAATTTGTATGCCCCAAACACTCACCAAAAATCCTTCTTTAAATCCATTCTGACCAAAATACAACACTTCCCAAGAGATCAAATTATCTTGTGCGGTGACTTTAATGAGATACTAGACCACTCTCTTGATTCTTCCACACCACGGAGAAGACGGTCCACAACCCTTTCCTCCATGACGCGCCTGGAAGATCTCTACAACCCTTGGAGGTGTCAACATGGTACTGAGAAAGATTTTACTTTTTATTCCAATGCTCAAAGATCTTATTCTAGGATCGACCTGTTCCTGACATCCAAAGTACTGCTTCAGTCCATTACCTCTTCAACTTTCGGAGTAATATCATGGTCTGACCATGCCCCTATATCAATTGTACTTAATTTAACATCCTCCATCCCCTCACGTACATCATGGCGACTGAACGCCACCTTACTCAGTACCAAGGATAATAGGGAACTGGTCGAGTCCGCTATAGATGACTACTTCACTTTGAACAAACATTCCGTCTCCAACGACACCACACTGTGGAATGCCCATAAATCGGTTATCAGGGGTACACTGCTGAGACTAGGAGCTCAGGAGAAGAACAAACGCACCGCAACCCTTAACTCTTTTCTAGACAACATAAAGACCCTAGAAAGACTTAATATGCAGACGCCCTCAGCAACCACCCACGAAGAACTCAGTAAACTCCGATCTGAGCTGAGCCCTTATTTGCAGAACAGACACGAGTTCTACATTCGGAAACTAAGACTCACATGGTACTCCCAGGGCAATAAAACGGGGAAAGCTTTAGCACAACAATACAAGCGTAAGGCAGCCCAATCCACAATCCCATACCTCGAGGACTCCAATGGTAACAGATTGACTAACCCCAAAGACATGGCCAACTGTTTTAGCTCATTCTACCATACACTATATAATCTAAAAGACTCTCCCACTGATGCTCAACCCACTGATACCAATATTCTGAATTTCCTCTCAGACTTGAGCCTCCCCTCCTTAACCCCCTCCCAGACTGCAGACTTGGCCCTACCCTTCTCGATTCAAGAAATCCAAGATGCTATTAAATCTCTGCCACTACACAAGGCTCCAGGACCGGATGGCTTCAGTAATGAATACTACAAAATTTACTGTGAACAAATTGCTCCACACCTTTGCAACTCATTTAACAGATTTCTCACTACCGAGAAATTCCGACAGAATCCTTAGAAGCCACGATTTCCACCATCCATAAACCAGGAAAAACCCCACATGACCCAGCTAGCTACCGCCCCATTTCACTCCTAAACACCGACCTAAAAATCTATGCAAAGTTACTGGCCACACGACTATCACAGCACATGACCCACCTTATACACCCAGATCAGGTGGGGTTCATCCCCCAACGCCAGGCCTCTGATGGCACTCGTAGGTTTATAGATCTTATACACTGGGCAGAGCATCATCAGACGCCTTCTCTGTTGATCTCCCTAGACGCAGAGAAGGCGTTTGATAGAGTTCACTGGGGATATCTAGAGGCTGTATTGCGGAAATTTGGTATAGAGGGAGACTTCCTGAAAGCCATAATGGGTCTCTATTCTTCACCTAGTGCTAAAGTACGTACCTCGGGCATCCTCTCCGACTCCTTTCAAATCACCAATGGCACTCGTCAGGGGTGTCCTCTATCACCCCTGATCTTTGCATTGGTAATGGAGCCCCTTGCGCAGACCATTCGCACACACCCCCTCCTTTCCGGTATCACAGTAGGTGACTCCTGCCACAAAATAGGCCTCTATGCAGACGATGTAATAATTGCACTCACTGACCCAGTTAACTCGCTCCCCATCTTATCGCAACTCCTCGATAATTTCAGTGAAATCTCAATGTATAAATTGAACCACTCCAAGTCCTCCATGCTCGGTATCTGCATATCCCCCGCACTCAAATCTGAGATCTCCAGAGTATCCCCCTTCTCCTGGGCTCCTGGTTCCTCTATGACTTACTTGGGCATTCAATTGGTGACCCCCTCTGCCTTATTAGTTCGTAGCAACCTTACCTCCCTTCACCAGAAACTAAACGCGCTAATCTCAGCCATGTACTCCGTCAAAGCTTCATGGGCCGGAAGGATAGCCCTGACTAAAATGTTTCTTCTCCCACATGTTCTGTACTGTTTTAGGACACTCCCGATACCGATACTCTCAGCTGAACTGTCCAAACTCCAACGTATCCTCGATTCCTTTATCTGGGCTGCCCGTAAACCTCGTTTAAAATCTTCCACACTATGTACCCCCACCGCCAATGGAGGGATGGGGGCACCCGATGTCAGACGGTATTACAAAGCCATTGTCTTAGACCAAGGAAAGCAATGGTGGACACATCATTCAACTACACGGTGGCACCAAATTGAATCGACAACATTGCTCAGCACCCCGAGATTGATACTCTCAGCGACTTGGATGAACCATCACATCACACGTTCATACCTTCCCGCGGTGAATGCCTGTATAGCACAATGGAGTGCTATAAGTCGCACCCACCAAGGAATACACAGGGAAACTTTAAAAAATCTACCAATCCTAGCATTGCAGCTACTGTCTTCAAACCTCTCTCTTCAGCACTGGTTCGCTGCTGGGATCAAAACCATTGGAGACCTATACCTCCATTCCAACCTCAAAACCTACCAACAACTTACGATGGAATTTGGCATATCAAATAAGGACTTTTACATCTACCTCCGGATCCGACATATACTCTCAAAGATTCCGACCTCTACCGAAACTACCTCCAAGGGCCTACTCACCTACTATAACCTCCCAATTACCAAACTCAAAGGAATTTCCTACATCTATGCTCTCCTTTCTAGATCAATCACTCTACATAAACCAACGAATGTAACCTACTGGGAAGCAAAATTGCAATCCTCCTTTCCTATGGAGGACTGGCACTGTGCTCTCCGCACCCCATCAGCTATCTCCAAAAATATATCCCACTGGGAAACCCTGATGAAGATCTTCCACAACTGGTATTATACACCCGTCAGACTGGCAAATATCTTTCCCACCCAATCCCCGAAGTGCTGGAGAAACTGTGATGAAATAGGGGACATATTTCACATCTGGTGGGACTGTCCCATTATCACGGCATTCTGGACACAAGTATCTGCATTCATTATGGCCGTCACTAATACTTGCCAACAGCTGACTTCGCAGATGGCTCTCTTTGGTCTGGACCCCCAAAAATGGCCCACTACTAGCTTGCCTCTTATTCACCATATTTTAATTGCAGCACGCCTAGTTATTGCTCGCGCCTGGAAAAACCAACTTCCTCCAACCATTGGCTCTCTCATAACCACGCTCAATGACCACTGTCATATGGAATATCTCTTTTCCAAAACAAATCTGACAGAACATAGATTCAGAAAACACTGGTCACCTTGGCTAGAGCATCCCAGCAGTTTAAAACTATCTTGAACAACTTAGGACTTAAATCCAGACCGAATAGAGCCAGAAGTGTGAGTCTACTAATAGCTTCCTCTCCCTTTCTCCTCTCTGTTTACTTTTCCGCTAACCTATAAGATATACCTAGATGTATAATATTGGCCTTGTACCACATATTGATACTGAGTACAGTCATCCCCCCAATTCTCCTCTCTCTACTATGACTGCAGCCCTCCTCCCTCCCCAGAGTGAACTAATATGACCTTTAATCTGACCGGAGACGATCATACCGGTATTGACATCCCATAACGCCTGTCGTGCTACCATATTACCAAGAGTTTTATGGGGAGGGGAGGGAACTGGTGTCTCGCCTCCCCCAAGACACAGTCTGCTCCCTCTGGGGTGTCTGGGGGGATCGAGATGCTATCAAGGGCCCTGAGCTTTTTGTCACATGACCCACGGTTACAAGCAATGGTATATGCATTTTCCTCCACTAAGTTTTCAAAGTATGACTGTATTCCTGAATAGACATGTATTCATTACTTTGAATGTTATTGTACTTCAGTAATTTCTTTACTAACACTGCTCATCACCTGTATGTTATTTTGATATATCTCAATAAAATCTTTTTGAAAAAAAATAAAAATAGAGCTCCTATGTGTGCTCACAACACACTATAGGTCCTATGGGTGCTGACACAAACACACTATAGGTACTATGTGTGATGACGAAGAAATAGAGCTCCTATGTGTGCTCACAACACACTATAGGTCCTATGGGTGCTGACACAAACACACTATAGGTCCTATGTGTGCTGACGAAGAAATAGAGCTCCTATGTGTGCTCACAACACACTATAGGTCCTATGGGTGCTGACACAAAGACACTATAGGTCCTATGTGTGCTGACAAAAAAATAGAGCTCCTATGTGTGCTCACAACACACTATAGGTCCTATGGCTGCTGACACAAACACACTATAGGTACTATGTGTGCTGACGAAGAAAAATAGCTCCTATTTGTGCTCACAACACACTATAGGTCCTATGGTTGCTGACACAAAGACACTATAGGTCCTATGTGTGCTGACAAAAAAATAGAGCTCCTATGTGTGCTCACAACACACTATAGGTCCTATGGCTGCTGACACAAACACACTATAGGTACTATGTGTGCTGACGAAGAAAAATAGCTCCTATGTGTGCTCACAACACACTATAGGTCCTATGGGTGCTGACACAAACACACTATAGGTACTATGTGTGCTGACGAAGAAATAGAGCTCCTATGTGTGCTCACAACACACTATAGGTCCTATGGGTGCTGACACAAACACACTATAGGCACTATGTGTGCTGATGAAGAAATAGAGCTCCTATGTGTGCTCACAACACACTATAGGTCCTATGGGTGCTGACACAAACACACTATAGGTACTATGTGTGATGACGAAGAAATAGAGCTCCTATGTGTGCTCACAACACACTATAGGTCCTATGGGTGCTGACACAAACACACTATAGGTACTATGTGTGGTGACGAAGAAATAGAGCTCCTATGTGTGCTCACAACACACTATAGGTCCTATGGGTGCTGACACAAACACACTATAGGTACTATGGGTGCTGACGAAGAAATAGAGCTCCTATGTGTGCTCACAACACACTATAGGTCCTATGGGTGCTGACACAAACACACTATAGGTACTATGTGTGCTGACGAAGAAATAGAGCTCCTATGTGTGCTCACAACACACTATAGGTCCTATGGGTGCTGACACAAACACACTATAGGTACTATGGGTGCTGACAAAAAAATAGAGCTCCTATGTGTGCTCACAACACACTATAGGTCCTATGGGTGCTGACACAAACACACTATAGGTCCTATGTGTGCTGATGAAGAAATAGAGCTCCTATGTGTGCTCACAACACACTATAGGTCCTATGGGTGCTGACACAAACACACTATAGGTCCTATGGGTGCTGACAAAAAAATAGAGCTCCTATGTGTGCTCACAACACACTAAAGGTCCTATGGGTGCTGACACAAACACACTATAGGTACTATGTGTGATGACGAAGAAATAGAGCTCCTATGTGTGCTCACAACACACTATAGGTCCTATGGGTGCTGACAAAAAAATATAGGTCCTATGTGTGCTGACAACACACACACTAGCTCCTATGTGTGCTGACACAAACACAATATGGCTCCTATAAATCCCTGCCTGGGATTTATCAGAAGGTTGGGACAGAAGTTGGGGTGCAATGCTGTTCTAACAGCACTGCGATTGGTGCTACTGCAATGCTGTGCTAACATCACGCACACACAAGACTAATCCCCAGCAGCAGATAATATCACACTCAGTGCAATTAGCAGCAATGATCAGTAATGATTTGAATGACTCAGGAGTCAGCAATGGTTTAGCAAAGAAGAAATCAGCAGACTGCTCTTCTAAAAGCCGGAACACATGTGCCCTGGGCCGACAGCGTGGCGGCCTTTTATAGAGTGGGGAGTGTACTAAAGCCCCTGAGCTTTAATTGGCTACAGGCGTCCTGCCTGTAGGCAATTATTGCTCTCCTAGTTTCCGGCGCTGTGATTGGCCAAGCATGCGGGGTCACAGTGCATGCTTGGCCAATCATCAGCCAGCAATGCACTGCGCCGGCCGCAATGCATTGCGGGCCGCTTGCATCACACGAATGTGATGCGAACGGCCCAAATAGTTCTGGGCTCGCCGAGTGGGCGAACGCCCGGTGCTCGATTCGAACGTGGGTTCGAATCGAGCACCAGGCCCATCCCTATTTGCAATGTGTAGCAGGTTAAGGACCTTTGTAGTGTTGTCTCTTGCTTCTCTGGTGAGGACAAAGCCAACCTGGTCAAGATGTATGAGATAGGGGAGATGTCGTAGTCTAGTGGCTATGACTTTGGTGAAAAGTTTGAGGTCTGTGTTTAATAGGGATATGGGGCGATAGCTTCCGCACTGTGAGGGGTCTTTCCCTTCCTTGGGTATCACCGCAATCTGAGCTTGCAATGTGGCTTCATGTAGTTGTGCTCCTGTACTGAGGGCATTAAATAGTTTGGTCATGTGGCCACCTAGTGATGGGAACAGTGTTTTATAATAGGCGTTAGTAAGCCCGTCGGGACCCGGAGCTTTCCCTGGTTTGGCCAAACTCAGTGTGCCTTGCAGCTCTAGAAGTGTAATGGGTTCTTCCAGTGACTCTGGGAGGTGATGTAATCTAGGGTTGTTTCTGGGGTGGATGGCTGTGTATTGAGATTGTATAGGGTGTTGTAGAAGGCTCTGAATTCTTGTGATATTTGTTGGGGGAGGAAAGTCTTTTGGCCGTTGGGAGGTATTATGTGGGGGATGTAGGAGGCTGTTTTTTGTGATCGCAACGTCTGGGCTAGCATCCGTCCGCATTTGTTCCCGGATTCATATACTTTCCTCCGGCATATCTGAATTGCCGCTTTGGCTTTATAGTGTAGTAGGTCAGTGACCTGCTTGCGGATGGTGTCTAGCTCAGCTCGCAGCTGGGTCGTGGGGTTTTGTTTATGTTCCGTCTCAAGGTGTAGTACGTTATATCTAATATATATGTATATATATATATATATATATATATATATATATATATATATATATATATATTAGATATATGTAGTGTTTTTTTATATGTAGTGTTTTTATTTAGGCATTCTAAGACAAGTTTATTCTAGGCAGGCCACTTTGGTAGCTGTTAATCTAATTGCACATATTAAAAGAGGGTTTGTTGGTCAAAGGAGAAATGGCCAGACCAGACTTACTCCACATATCAAAGGGGAACAGATAATGATTATCTTAATCTAATCAGTATTTACACATATCAAAGGGGAATATGCAAGAAGGTAGATTGGGGCAGTTTTTATAACTACAGCTGTTCACAGCTTGGGGTGATCTGCTGTCACTCTAAAAGACGGGAGCAGATCAAAGCATTTAATGGAAACAGCAAATCAAATTGCTCAGACATTCAGTGTGTGTGGGGGATATAACAGGACGTTCAATCTGTTTAGAAGTGTGTGTTCTTATGAAGGCACCCAAGAGTCACATGGTTCCATGGGGCTCTAAATATTTACTAGCACTGTCGTGATTATGCCCTGTTGGATTGTCATCTACTACAAGACTGATTTTTTTATGATCTGTAAGACTGTTCTGTTTTAGAAGTCAATAAAGTGCTTCTCTCTGGGAGAATCGGGTTTTGCTGCGGAGACAATTATTAATAACTACAAACCATCGAAGAACTATATATTAGATCACTACATTGGTGCCGTTCAAGAGACCAGAAGAGCATTTTCAGGACTTAGTAACAGAAGTCGGTGATAACAATCCTGTGAGTTGGACAGAAGTCTGATGGAGACCCAAGACTTGTGCTGTGACTCTAACGTCTGGTTGTGACATAAGAGAGTCTGATCTACAAAATCAAACACGTTTGGAACCCCAGAATTATTCTCTGGAGACTGGAAACGAAGAAAAGGACTGTATTGTGTACCAGAAGACCTGAGCTGGAAGCTGAAGGAGTAACTAATGCGGTGAGTAAAATATTTCTCTTTTTTTAAATTATTAATAATATAGTCAAAATGCTTACTCAGTGTGAAGCTAGTGTCAGTTCTGATAAAGTTAACAGATGGGTGTTAAAATGTATTAAGCGTCATGGCGGTCCTTATGAAGTTCCAGAAAAATATAAGCAGAAATGGACTATGATGAATGAATTTTTAGAGAAAACTGTTTTTGATAGCAAAATTTCAGAAAGTAAAAGAAAAGGTTGTATTGTACAGGGCTTGTTATCTTGCTGTTTAACAATGGAAAGTTTTTTGAAGGATAAGGTTGAGGAAATTACCCAGTTACAGAGTGCAGTTGATAATAGCTACAAGGTTTGTCAGAGGTTACAAAACCAATCAGAATCTGAGATTGTAAATTTAAAATTGCATGCAGTCACCATTGGGGGTGCGTTGCTTGAGAAATCTAAACGCTGTGATGAATTATCAGAGGAAAATGAGAGATTGAAATTAAGAATTATGGAATTAGAGAAGAGATCTCAGGAATGCAGATATGCATCAAATCTGCAGCAAAATACAAATACAAACATTCTATCAAATGAAACAGAACCTCATATTAAATCTGATAATTCATTGCCAGCTGCACCCACTGTGACCACCACAGTTTATAACAATAATAATAATACAGGTGAAGTTCAGCTTGTAATGAAGCCTTTGAAACCAAAAGAATTACATGCAATTCTTAAAGAAATAGGAATGATTCCCTGCCATGATTTAAACAGATTTTTAAAATGGTTTTGTGACTTGCAGAATGTCAGAGATATGTACAATATCAACCCATCTGATTTAGAACGAGTTATGCAACATTCTATAGGAAGTAGTCTTTGGATGAGGATTAAACACATCTGTATTCAGCCTATGAGGATAAGGGACATATTACTGGAATTATTATGTGTTTTGTATGGTGTGCGTTCTGACTTACTGTTCATGGGAAGATCAAACAAATGCAAAGTGAATCTCCCTACGAACTGTCACAAAGGATAACAGCTATTATGGAATTATTGGTCAGTAATAATCTTGCATTTGAGCATGGTGGCTTGTTACATATGAGTATATTTCTACATGCTTTGCAAGAAGATATCAGACAAAATATTTTACTAGTTACCCCAAATCCTCATGATTTAAAAGACGTATTGTTGAAAGCAGACAATTTATGGAGAAAGTCAAATGAGCAAACTGTCAAAATTAATTTAGCCACATTGTTTAGGACAAATACTGAACATAAAGATCAAAAGATAATGTCTTATGATAACAAACAAAGAGGAAACACCAGGTCAAATATAGGTGATATTAATATGAAAAACAGAGCTGACCAAAATCATAATAAAAAAATATCTAAGGCCTGGATACCGTTTTCTCAGTTAAAACAGAAATATGACCACTTGAAGATTGAGTATGATATAATGAAAATGTAACATTACACATTGCTGGAACAGCTGAACAGATTACATTATCCAGATCTGTTTTTGAATACAAATAACACTTCTCTAGCAGTGGGGGTGGATTCATTTCAACCTGGGGATGTGTAAATAGTCCTTTGTTTTAACTTCAAACAATGTTTGAGGACCTTGCTAATTGGTTTTGTTGGAGAGTTTTTGTCTTTCAGATATTGGAGATACTGCATGTGAATAGCATGTGAACTGCAAGCTGAAATTTCTGGCTAGTGGGGGAGAAACGCTGAATAAACAATATCATGGACTCTCTCAATATTCATCAAGCAATTGACCCTTTTTTTTTTTGACTTTTTGGACTTGGACAATGGACTTTTCCCTATATTTTATTATTTTTATTTTTTTTTCACCCTTTCCCATTTTTATTCATCAAGCCCTATTTTTTTATTTTTTATTTTTCACCCTTTCCCATTTTTATTTTTATTTTTATTTTATTATGTTTTATTTCTTGAACTTTATCTTAAAACCAGAGCGAAACATTTAAACCTAAAATAAATTTCGTGTTAATATGCAAACATAATTTGCATATTACATATTGCATATTGATCAATATATTTGACATCTAAGGTGAGATGCTGCACAATGGCTTGGCATAGCATAAATTATAGTATGTTGGGTGGTTTTCCTAAATTTATAAGAGGGGTGAGTGAAATTCATCACTCCAGTCATGATTTGAAACTTTGTTGAATCAGTCATTGATAATATTGACATATGGTTGAAAAAAAGACAACTTTACTGACAAGATTTTCCACTGCTGCTTTGTCTGGATAGAAGATCTGATAAACGCTGATGTCAAGCTGATTCTATCTGAAAGTGGGGGATTATATATGGATTATATGGATATATGGATTATAGATTGGTATATAGATTGGTATACCATTCAGGTGGAATTATGGACTGGATGATTCAAGTAATTGCTCTATTGTGGAGGCAATGAGGAGTCGGCCTACAGCAAATTACAAAGTACAACAATAGCAGTTTTTTTCTGCCGTATCCAAACCTTTTGAACTTGAAAGTGAGTGCTGGTACATGGATGGTTCTTCTTACTATAAAGATGGAAGTAGAATTTCGGGATTTGCTGGTGTTTGTGCAAAAGCATCTTTAAAAAAAAATGAAAACCTTGAGCCTGGAGATGAGAATCCTGGATTTATGTGGATCGGAGCTCCCAGCACACCAAGTTTACTTTCAATGAGAGATGTGATGAAGTTGAAGTTGAAAATTGAAGAATGGACTGTGACATCCGCTCGTTTTTGTCTGAGAGATAGGAGGAGGGCAGGGGGAGGAGGTTAGGCAAGCGAGCCTATATAGAGAGAGTGAGTTCTAGAGGGGAGGGATAGAAAGGGGGCTACCGAAGGATGTGTAACCCTTTAAGGAGTAACTAATATAGCTGTTTCAGCTAAGACGCTCTCCAGTGAAACACTGGGAGTTGAGCGCGGTCCTAGTGTGGGGTGTGGGTAGGTAAAGCCGAGAGTTAAGCTCCCGGGAGGACCCCCCTCCAACCCTAATCAAGTTGTATTGTGTAGTCTAAGAACGGTATGCACTATACATATGTTTAAATCAAATGGCAAGAATCATGAAGAACAAAAAACGAGAGTCAGACATAAAAAGCACAGGGTCAAGAGCATTCAGTTGACTCGTGGCTCTGTAGCTTAACTTGGGTCTGCAATATGACATATAAACATTGTCACCAGGCAGTATAAAATGATATAACAATATGGCGGAGTGTTGGTCTCTGGTATGATACCTGGAATGGATAAGGACTTCTTTCCCCTGACCGGGTAATTTGGGAAAAGTACTTGGCCACCCGCAGCCTCAGTGGGTAAAACACACATAAAAAACAAAAATAAAAGCAATAAGGGAGGGATGTAGACTTAGTACCTTATACATGACCGACATATGTCCAATGGGGTCACTGCAAATTCTGGTAGGGTCCTTCCCTTGGCGTGTGTCCGCAGCGGTTGTCCAGTACTTCATCCTCCCGTGAGGGTAGGTCTCCGCAAACTGCCTCCTAGGGAAAGAATGCGTGAAGCCCCTCTGGGGGGGAGAAAACCCAGCTGTTGGGTGCTGCGCCCGTCTAGGTCAACTTGGCCGTTATTGGGGGATAAATGTTTTGTTAAAGATGTTAGTCATGGGTTCCTGGAGGATGGGCCATCTGGATGTCTCTGAGGTCCTGGGATCATCCCCCCCTCCACCCCAACTGGTCCCCCTCACCTCCCCAAATCCGGAGGGCGCAGAGAGGCTGAGGGTGTTGAAAAATGCCTAAGCACGTTAAGAGGCAGGGGTCGGGGGTAGCATCAAAAAGGAAAGGCGGTCACTCATATGACAGGGACTCACCGCTCATCACTTCTCGTCCAGACCTTGCAGGGGTTACGGGTCTAGGGACTTCTCCAGAGGGGGTACCCTCCCACACAATGAGTGGGTGTGTTATGCTGCCTTGAGTTTGTCCGCCTTCTGCTGTGATTTTCAGCTCTGCCTTTTGGGAAGTATGTGTGTGTCAGGTTTCTCAGGCTGTGACCATTAACCTCCGGGAATCCCCTATGCATTCTCCCCTGGGGGCTTCGGGTATATATGGCAGGGTGGAGGCAGGTCCATACAGGATGAGACTGCATTGTACGTTCCGGTCCTCCCTATCCTGTCGTGCAGTTACCCACTGCATAATATCCTAGGCTCCAGCCAAGTCCGCCATAGTATGCAGCCAGGGGGGGAAGAAGGGGGGGCGGACCAGGGAGGGGGGGAGACCGACACGGCGGCATTTCCCCTCAGATAACAATGTCAGGTGGTGGCTTTAGATACTGTTCCCTGTTATGGGCAAAGTGCTGAGTGTAGGGTGGGAGGTATCACTTGGGGACTGCAGGGGTTGTAACATTAATAAAGGGATCCGGTCAGGGCATATGGCATAATGCCTACTCACGGCTTTCTTCTCCAGGTGCTGCGCGTGGCCTTCTCCTGTTTCTCTGTTGGCGGAGTTGCTGCGGACCTCCATACGGCGGGTGACTCGATCTTCGGGTGGGTCGCGGGAGCAATTGAAGCCAGTCTGGGACCGGGATCGGGTCAGCGTCCAAAAACTGGAATAGTCCCGGCAGATCCCTCGGGTCAGAAGTGAGTAAGCCACTCATTCTCTTCTGAAGGTAACTGCTAGGGGGTATCCCCAGCGGTATGTGAGCCCCTTTTGCTTGGCCAGTTCTAGGATCGGTCTGAGCATAGCCCTGTGTCTCAGGGTCGCCCTGGAAAGGTCCGGCAGTATAGTAATGTGGGCGCCCTCCACTTCTAGATCTCCTTGGTCCCAAGCTCTGCGGAGTATATTCTCTTTCTGTTGGTACCTCAGGAGCCTGCAGACCAAATCTCTTGGGCGATCTGGATCAGCCGACCTGGGGCCCAGGGTCCTGTGTGCCCTGTCCACATCTATCTGGGCTGTAGGGTCTTCTAGGACCGTGCGGAAAATATTCTGGACGATGTCCCCCAGGTCCTCCGCGCCCGCCGGTTCTGGTATCCCCCGCAGCCGCAAGTTGTTCCTGCGGCTGCGGTCTTCGACATCTTCTAAATGTAGCTGAAGGGAGATAGCGGTGTCGCGTTGCCGGTCACGGTCCCTCTCGAGCTCCGATACTCGGCTCTCTAGGGTAGAGAAAGAGGCTTCGCCTGAGGTCACTCTTTCAGAGAGGGTATGCACGTCTTCCCTTACCTCCTGAATATCGCGCCTGTGCGATTCCTCAAGGCAGAGTATAAGGGACTCAATGTCTGTTCTTGTCCGCAGGGCCTGTATCATTGCCCTCAGGTCCTGGTCTGACTGGGGTGGTTCTGAGGAGTGTCTGGGGGATGTCATCCTTGAGTGGGGTGGTTCTGGAGGTCCTGTGGAGCTGTTTAATGGGACCGGAGGGTCCCGGATTGGTAGCCACTCGTCCTGTTCTGGTGCCTCAGGGGAAGCTCCACGTGCGCTGCCTCGTGGGGCTACTGCTCTTGCTCCGGTGGAATGTCTCAGATTGGGTTGAAAATAACGGTGTAAATCACTGGAAGAAAGACTGGAACGGGTCTCTCTCGTCGTGGCTCTTGTCCTGTGTTTTTTAATCGTGTGCATACCGAACTTTTGCCATAAAATGTCTAGGGTTTAAAGGCCGGGACCGGGAGCTCTCAAGAAACACGTCTTTACACAGCCATGTCCAGGCCACGCCCCCTCAGGCTTCTTTTACCTGCTTACCACTTGGGCCAGGAGAGGTGTGCAGCCGCAAGACTCTCTCCTCTTAATTCAGTGATTAGGAATACTGACTGGTGAGAGTATAATTTTTTTTCCAATTTAAAGGTTATATATATATATAAATATATAATCTCACAAAAGTGAGTACACCCCTCACATTTTTGGAAATATTTTATTATATCTTTTCATGTGACAACACTGAAGAAATTACACTTTGCTACAATGTAAAGTAGTGAGTGTACATCCTGTATAATAGTGTAAATTTGCTGTCCCCTCAAAATAACTCAACACACAGCCATTAATGTCTAAACCGCTGGCAACAAAAGTGAGTACATCCCTAAGTGAAAATGTCCAAATTGGACCTAAAGTGTCAATATTTTGTGTGGCCACCATTATTTTCCAGCACTGCCTTAACCCTCTTGGGCATGGAGTTCACCAGAGCGTCACAGGTTTCTACTGGAGTCCTCTCCCACTCCTCCATGATGACATCACGGAGCCAGTGGATGTTAGAAACCTTGTGTTCCTCCACTTTCCATTTGAAGATGTCCCACAGATGCTCAATAGGGTTTAGGTCTGGAGACATGCTTGGCCAGTCCATCACCTTTACCCTCAGCTTCTTTAGCAAGACAGTGGTGATCTTGGAAGTGTGTTTGGGGTCATTATCACATTGCAATACTGCCCTGCGGCCCAGTCTCTGAAGGGAGGGGATCAGGTTCTGCTTCAGTATGTCACAGTACATATTGGCATTCATGGTTCCCTCAATGAACTGTAGCTCCCCAGTGTCGGCAGCACTCATGCAGCCCCAGACCATGACACTCCCACCACCATGCTTGACTGTAGGCAAGACACACTTGTCTTTGTACTCCTCTCCTGGTTGCCGCCACACACGCTTGATACCATCTGAACCAAATAATTTATCTTGGTTTCATCAGACCACAGGACATGGTTCCAGTAATCCATGTGCTTAGGCTGCTTGTCTTCGCATCTGTGCATCATCTTTAGAAGAGGCTTTCTTCTGGGACAACAGCCATGCAGACCAATTTGATGCAGTGTGCGACATATGGTCTGAGCACTGACAGGCTGACCCCCACCCCTTCAACCTCTGCAGCAATGCTGGCAGTACTCATACGTCTATTTCCCAAAGACAACCTCTGAATATGATGCTGAGCAAGTGCACTCAACTTCTCTGGTTGACCATGGCAAGACCTGTTCTGAGTGGAACCTGTCCTGTTAAACTGCTGTATGGTCTTGGCCACTGGCAGCTCAGTTTCAGGGTCTTGGTAATCTTTTTATAGCCTAGGCCATCTTTATGTAGAGCAACAATTTTTTTTTCAGATCCTAAGAGTTCTTTGCCATGAGGTGCCATGTTGAACTTCTAGTGACTAGTATGAGAGAGTGAGAGCGATAACACCAAATTTAACACATCTGCTCCCCATTCACACCTGAGGCCTTGTAACACTAACGAGTCACATGACACCGGGGAGGGAAAATGGTTAATAGGGCCCAATTTGGACATTTTCACTTAGGGGTGTACTCAATTTGGTTACCAGCGGTTTAGACCTTAAAGGCTGTGTGTTGAGTTATTTTAAGGGGACAGCAAATTTACACTATTATACAAGCTGTACACAAACTACTTTAAATTGTAGCAAAGTGTAATTTATTCAGTGTTGTCACATGAAAAGATAGAATAAAATATTTCCAAGAATGTGAGGGAGGTACTCACTTTTGTGAGATACTGTGTGTGTGTGTGTGTGTGTGTGTATATATATATATATATATATATATACACACACACACACACACTGTAGGTTGACAATTCTTTGCTCCTGCATTGTCTCCCGGTCACATGCAGTCCTGGTGAAGACTACATGTGCATTTGCCAACATACATTGAACAAATACATTTGACTGTTCTCAGGAAACCTGCCTTGAGAAATGCCACACAGCCATCTCAGAAGTGCATGCATGTAAACATGAAATGTCTGAAATGAGGCTGCAGAAGATTAGCAGCACTAAGATGCAAAGGATGACAAAAAGTGAAACAGTATTTTTTTTAAAAGCAATCATTTTTTATATGCTGTACTGTAACAAACTAAATGCCATTCAGGGTTTACAACTACTTTTATTAGACACCCGTCATAAGTATGTATGTATTATACATACACTATTGGTCCACTAGGTGGCAGCAGGCTGCAACTCACACATTGATAAAGAAATGACTAGCCATATGTATGCATTCACACAATTAATCCACTAGAGGGCAGCAGGTTGAAACTCATAAACTGTTAAGTGAAATGGCTTTTCTCATATATGCGTAGATATACAGTTAGTCCTCTAGGTGGCAGCTGGCTGAAATGCATACATAGGTTAATTCCCTGAAAACTACAAATGCCAACTTATATAAAACAAATATGTTTTGTGGTTTTCACCATCAGGAAACCTGCCTTGAGAAATGCCATGCAGTCAGGACTGGATTAACGTAGGGGCTATTGGAGCTGCAGCTCCAGGTCCCTGACCTTAAGATAGGGCCATTTGCTCCCAAAAAATAAACAGATAATAATAATTTGGGGTAGATAGCCGAAGACCTATCCCACCACTGGGGCTCCTACGACCTATGGTTCCGAAGATATGGGGCTCCTTGCAAAGCCTGTCAAAAGCTACATACAGAAATACAAGCTGGCACACTCTGTTAGCAGCAGACTGAGAGGATGAGCTCAGAGTGCCTCTCCTCACTTCTTGTCAGAGGCACTGAGCTTAATGGACAGCTTGGAGTCTTCGACCAATGGTAAAGTACCATTGGCCCCAGCTGTCCAATAAAAAGACACATGCTCCCTTCCAGCCCAGCCCTCTTAATTAGAAGGAAATACATGGGTTTATGGGTATAAGGTTTACCCACAATCCCATGTTTTTCTCACACACTTAGACCCCTTTCACACTGGGGCGCTTTGCAGGCTCTACAATGCTAAAAATAGCGCCTGCAAACCACCCACCCAGTCTTCACAATTACCCCCCTCCAGTCTGCCCAATTACCACCCCCCAGTCTGCACAATTACCACCCCCTTCTGCACAATTATCCCCTCCAGTCTGCACAGTTACCACCCCCCCAGTCTGCGCAATTACCACCCCCCAGTCTGCACAATTACCACCCCCCAGTCTGCACAATTACGACCCCCCCAGTCTGCACAATTACCACCTCCCAGTCTGCACAATTACCCCCTCCAGTCTGCACAATTACCCCCCCAGTCTGCACAATTACCACCCCAGAGTCTGCACAATTACCACCCCCCAGTCTGCACAATTACCACCCCCCCAGTCTGCACAATTACCACCCCAGTCTGCACAATTACCACCCCCGTCTGCACAATTACCCCCATCTGCACAATTACCACCCCCCAGTCTGCACAATTACCACCCCCCAGTCTGCACAATTAGCCCCCTCCAGTCTGCACAATTAACACCCCCAGTCTGCACAATTACCCCCCTCCATATTGCCCCATCAAAACGCCCCCCATCAAAACGGCCCCATCAAAACTGCCCCTTCAAAACTGCCCCATCGTATTGCCCCATCAAAACTGCCCCCATCATATTGCCCCATCAAAACTGCCCCATCATATTGCCACCATCAAAACTGCCCCATCATATTGCCCCATCAAAACGGTCCCATCAAAACGGTCCCATCAAAACGGCCCCATCAAAACTGTCCCATCATATTCCTCTATTATAAATTAGTACATGGTGTGTCTGTGCTGTCCCCCGGGCTCTGTAATCAGAGCTGAGATGCTCCAGCCGGCTCCCCCACCGCCCATCACTGTGTATAAGAAGCTTTGGTAACCATGGCAACAAAAGCCTGGTTGCCCTAATTTAAAATGGCGCTGGCCGCCTTGCATTGTGTCATTTCCGAAATAATGCGATGCTACGGCCCAGCAATGCCTATTGCCTCCTGGGATTGATGACAAAAATCTCCCAGGAGGCCAACTACTATACAGTATATAACAGTGAGTTTAAGAAAAAAAAATATGCCAATTCTTTATCAGCACACACAGCAGCTTTGGAGGGAAAATTACTTTAAAATATGGGTGGAACTCCACTTTAAGAGGGAGAATGTTGCTGCTGCTGCTAAAAAGGTACTGTTATACTCAAGCTAAATCATATATTATTATGCTATATGTTATTATAACATAATAATTTATTATTTATCTACTGTGAAATTACTGGTTGGAAGTTATAATCAAATTTCAGTAATTTGTCCGTTAACCTACCTGCTTGAGTACAGTTTTTGAAAATATAGTAAATTACCTTAACAATAATATATAATAATTATTTGTATATTACTTACGTGTGGTAATTACCCCCTTGCCACCCAGGCCAATTCTGACACTTTTCTCCTACATGTAAAAATCATATTTTTTTTTTTCTAGAAAATTACTCAGAACTAGGGATGAGCCGAACACCCCCCCCCCCCCCGTTCGGCTCGCACCAGAACCCGCGAACGGACCTAAAGTCCGTGCGAGCTTTAGAACCCTATTAGTTATAATGGATGCGAACGTTCGAAATTAAAAGTGCTAATTTTAAAGGCTAATATGCACGTTAATGTCATAAAAAGTGTTTGGGGACCTGGGTCCTGCCCCAGGGGACATGTATCAATGCAAATTTTTTTTTTAAAAACGGCCGTTTTTTCAGGAGCAGTGATTTTAATAATGCTTAAATTGAAACAATAAAAGTGTAATATTCCTTTAAATTTCGTACCTGGGGGGTGTCTATAGTATGCATGTAAAGGGGCGCATGTTTCCCGTGTTTAGAACTGTCTCTGCGCAAAGTGTCATTTTTGAAAGTAAAAAAGCTATTTAAAATCACTCGCGGCTAATGTTAATTGACGGCTCCCGTAATACAGAGAACAGTCATTCATTGAAACTCATTCATAAAAAAAAGTCATTGATAAAAAATAAAAAAAATGAAAAAAAAAAAGCGTAGGGGTCCCCCCAAATTCAATAACCAGGCCCTTCAGGTCTGGGGTGGATATTAAGGGGAACCCCAGCCAAAAAAAAAATGGCGTAGGGTCCCCCTCAAAATCCATACCAGACCCTTGAGGTCTGGTATGGATTTTAAGGGGAACCCTAGCCAAAAAAAAATGGCGTGGGGTCCCCCTCAAAATCCATACCAGACCCTTATCCGAGCACGCAACCTGGCAGGCCGCAGGAAAAGAGGGGGGGACGAGAGCGGCCCACCCTCCCGCCTGAACCGTACCAGGCCACATGCCCTCAACATTGGGAGGATGCTTTGGGGGTCTAAGACCCCCAAAGCACCTTGTCCCCATGTTGATGAGGACAAGGGCCTCTTCCCCACAACCCTGGCCATTGGTTGTGGGGGTCTGCGGGCGGGGGCTTATCAGAATCTGGAAGCCCCCTTTAACAAGGGGACCCCCAGATCCCGGCCCCCCCCTGTGTGAAATGGTAAGGGGGTACAAAATCACCCCTACCATTTCACCAAAAAAGTGGCAAAAATGGCAAAAATCACAGGAGACAGTCTTTGACAATTCCTTTATTAAAATCTTCTTTCTTCATCCTTCGGTTTCTTCATCTTCTCCTTCCGTCATCTTCTTCCATCTTCTTCCATCTTCTTCTTCCTCCGATCCGCTTCTTCTTGCGCTGGTCTTCTCGTCCTTCTCGTCCGGCATCTTCTTCCGTCGGCGTCGGCGTCGGTGTCGGTGTCTTCTTGGGCCGCTCAGCGCAATGGGAGGCTCCCGCTATGTGAGGCTCCGCTCCGTCTGACAGGTCTTTTAAAACGGAGGGCACCTGGTGACCCCGCCCCCCTCTGACGTCATGGGGAAAGCCATCATGGAATTCCCCATGACGTCCCTGTGCGTCAGAGGGGGTGGGGTCACCAGGTGCCCTCCATTATAAAAGACCTGTCAGACAGAGCGGAGCCTCACACAGCGGGAGCCTCCCATTGCGCGGAGCGGCCCAAGAAGAGACAGAGACACCGACGCAGACGGTAGAAGATGCCGGACGAGAAGGACGAGAAGACCAGCGCAAGAAGAAGCGGATCGGAGGAAGAAGAAAATGGAAGAAGAAGATGGAAGAAGATGACGGAAGGAGAAGATGAAGAAACCGAAGGATGAAGAAAGAAGAAAGAAGATTTTAATAAAGGAATTGTCAAAGACTGTCTCCTGTCATTTTTACCATTTTTGCCACTTTTTTGGTGAAATGGTAGGGGTACTTTTGTACCCCCTTACCATTTCACACAGGGGGGGGGCGGGATCTGGGGGTCCCCTTGTTAAAGGGGGCTTCCAGATTCCGATAAGCCCCCCACCCACCTAGTCACATGCACACACCCCCAATCACATGTTCACCTCTCCAGTGACATGCACACACCCCCAATCACATGTTCATCCCCCCTAGTGACATGCACACACCCCCAATCACATGTTCAGCCCCCCTAGTGACATGCACACACCCCCAACATGTTCACCCCCCATAGTGACATGCACACACCCCCAATCACATGTTAGTGATATGCACACACCCCCAATCACATGTTCACCCCCCCAATCACATATTCACCCCCCCCCCAGTGACATGTACCTCACACACAGAGGCTCTGTCCCCTCACAGCTTAGTCAGCACATCCTCAGCTCAGCAGCAGGCTGCACACAGACAGACAGGCTACAGCGAGTGAACTGGAATTGTCTCCGCCTCCACCACCGATGCATCTGTGCATCATCTTTAGAAGAGGCTTTCTTCTGGGACAACAGCCATGCAGACCAATTTGATGCAGTGTGCGACATATGGTCTGAGCACTGACAGGCTGACCCCCACCCCTTCAACCTCTGCAGCAATGCTGGCAGTACTCATACGTCTATTTCCCAAAGACAACCTCTGAATATGATGCTGAGCAAGTGCACTCAACTTCTCTGGTCGACCATGGCAAGACCTGTTCTGAGTGGAACCTGTCCTGTTAAACTGCTGTATGGTCTTGGCCACTGGCAGCTCAGTTTCAGGGTCTTGGTAATCTTTTTATAGCCTAGGCCATCTTTATGTAGAGCAACAATTCTTTTTTTCAGATCCTAAGAGTTCTTTGCCATGAGGTGCCATGTTGAACTTCTAGTGACTAGTATGAGAGAGTGAGAGCGATAACACCAAATTTAACACATCTGCTCCCCATTCACACCTGAGGCCTTGTAACACTAACGAGTCACATGACACCGGGAGGGAAAATGGTTAATAGGGCCCAATTTGGACATTTTCACTTAGGGGTGTACTCAATTTGGTTACCAGCGGTTTAGACCTTAAAGGCTGTGTGTTGAGTTATTTTAAGGGGACAGCAAATTTACACTATTATACAAGCTGTACACAAACTACTTTAAATTGTAGCAAAGTGTAATTTCTTCAGTGTTGTCACATGAAAAGATAGAATAAAATATTTCCAAGAATGTGAGGGAGGTACTCACTTTTGTGAGATACTGTGTGTGTGTGTGTGTGTGTGTGTGTATATATATATATATATATATATATATATATATATACACACACACACACACACACTGTAGGTTGACAATTCTTTGCTCCTGCATTGTCTCCCGGTCACATGCAGTCCTGGTGAAGACTACATGTGCATTTGCCAACATACATTGAACAAATACATTTGACTGTTCTCAGGAAACCTGCCTTGAGAAATGCCACACAGCCATCTCAGAAGTGCATGCATGTAAACATGAAATGTCTGAAATGAGGCTGCAGAAGATTAGCAGCACTAAGATGCAAAGGATGACAAAAAGTGAAACAGTATTTTTTTTAAAAGCAATCATTTTTTATATGCTGTACTGTAACAAACTAAATGCCATTCAGGGTTTACAACTACTTTTATTAGACACCCGTCATAAGTATGTATGTATTATACATACACTATTGGTCCACTAGGTGGCAGCAGGCTGCAACTCACACATTGATAAAGAAATGACTAGCCATATGTATGCATTCACACAATTAATCCACTAGAGGGCAGCAGGTTGAAACTCATAAACTGTTAAGTGAAATGGCTTTTCTCATATATGCGTAGATATACAGTTAGTCCTCTAGGTGGCAGCTGGCTGAAATGCATACATAGGTTAATTCCCTGAAAACTACAAATGCCAACTTATATAAAACAAATATGTTTTGTGGTTTTCACCATCAGGAAACCTGCCTTGAGAAATGCCATGCAGTCAGGACTGGATTAACGTAGGGGCTATTGGAGCTGCAGCTCCAGGTCCCTGACCTTAAGATAGGGCCATTTGCTCCCAAAAAATAAACAGATAATAATAATTTGGGGTAGATAGCCGAAGACCTATCCCACCACTGGGGCTCCTACGACCTATGGTTCCGAAGATATGGGGCTCCTTGCAAAGCCTGTCAAAAGCTACATACAGAAATACAAGCTGGCACACTCTGTTAGCAGCAGACTGAGAGGATGAGCTCAGAGTGCCTCTCCTCACTTCTTGTCAGAGGCACTGAGCTTAATGGACAGCTTGGAGTCTTCGACCAATGGTAAAGTACCATTGGCCCCAGCTGTCCAATAAAAAGACACATGCTCCCTTCCAGCCCAGCCCTCTTAATTAGAAGGAAATACATGGGTTTATGGGTATAAGGTTTACCCACAATCCCATGTTTTTCTCACACACTTAGACCCCTTTCACACTGGGGCGCTTTGCAGGCTCTACAATGCTAAAAATAGCGCCTGCAAACCACCCACCCAGTCTTCACAATTACCCCCCTCCAGTCTGCCCAATTACCACCCCCCAGTCTGCACAATTACCACCCCCTTCTGCACAATTATCCCCTCCAGTCTGCACAGTTACCACCCCCCCAGTCTGCGCAATTCCCACCCCCCAGTCTGCACAATTACCACCCCCCAGTCTGCACAATTACGACCCCCCCAGTCTGCACAATTACCACCCCCCAGTCTGCACAATTACCCCCTCCAGTCTGCACAATTACCCCCCCAGTCTGCACAATTACCACCCCAGAGTCTGCACAATTACCACCCCCCCAGTCTGCACAATTACCACCCCCCAGTCTGCACAATTACCACCCCAGTCTGCACAATTACACCCCCCGTCTGCACAATTACCCCCATCTGCACAATTACCACCCCCCCAGTCTGCACAATTACCACCCCCCAGTCTGCACAATTAGCCCTCTCCAGTCTGCACAATTAACACCCCCAGTCTGCACAATTACCCCCCTCCATATTGCCCCATCAAAACGCCCCCCATCAAAACGCCCCCCATCAAAACTGCCCCATCAAAATGGCCCCATCAAAATGGCCCCATCAAAACTGCCCCTTCAAAACTGCCCCATCATATTGCCCCATCAAAACTGCCCCCATCATATTGCCCCATCAAAACTGCCCCATCATATTGCCACCATCAAAACTGCCCCATCATATTGCCCCATCAAAACTGTCCCATCAAAACGGTCCCATCAAAACGGCCCCATCAAAACTGTCCCATCATATTCCTCTATTATAAATTAGTACATGGTGTGTCTGTGCTGTCCCCCGGGCTCTGTAATCAGAGCTGAGATGCTCCAGCCGGCTCCCCCACCGCCCATCACTGTGTATAAGAAGCTTTGGTAACCATGGCAACAAAAGCCTGGTTGCCCTAATTTAAAATGGCGCTGGCCGCCTTGCATCGTGTCATTTCCGAAATAATGCGATGCTACGGCCCAGCAATGCCTATTGCCTCCTGGGATTGATGACAAAAATCTCCCAGGAGGCCAACTACTATACAGTATATAACAGTGAGTTTAAGAAAAAAAAATATGCCAATTCTTTATCAGCACACACAGCAGCTTTGAAGGGAAAATTACTTTAAAATATGGGTGGAACTCCACTTTAAGAGGGAGAATGTTGCTGTTGCTGCTAAAAAGGTACTGTTATACTCAAGCTAAATCATATATTATTATGCTATATGTTATTATAACATAATAATTTATTATTTATCTACTGTGAAATTACTGGTTGGAAGTTATAATCAAATTTCAGTAATTTGTCCGTTAACCTACCTGCTTGAGTACAGTTTTTGAAAATATAGTAAATTACCTTAACAATAATATATAATAATTATTTGTATATTACTTACGTGTGGTAATTACCCCCTTGCCACCCAGGCCAATTCTAACACTTTTCTCCTACATTTAAAAATCATATTTTTTTTTTGCTAGAAAATTACTCAGAACTAGGGATGAGCCGAACACCCCCCCCCCCCCCCCGTTCGGCTCGCACCAGAACCCGCGAACGGACCTAAAGTCCGTGCGAGCTTTAGAACCCTATTAGTTATAATGGATGCGAACGTTCGAAATTAAAAGTGCTAATTTTAAAGGCTAATATGCATGTTAATGTCATAAAAAGTGTTTGGGGACCTGGGTCCTGCCCCAGGGGACATGTATCAATGCAAAATTTTTTTTTAAAAACGGACGTTTTTTCAGGAGCAGTGATTTTAATAATGCTTAAATTGAAACAATAAAAGTGTAATATTCCTTTAAATTTCGTACCTGGGGGTGTCTATAGTATGCATGTAAAGGGGCGCATGTTTCCCGTGTTTAGAACTGTCTCTGCGCAAAATGTCATTTTTGAAAGTAAAAAAGCTATTTAAAATCACTCGCGGCTAATGTTAATTGACGGCTCCCGTAATACAGAGAACAGTCATTCATTGAAACTCATTCATAAAAAAAAGTCATTGATAAAAAATAAAAAAAATGAAAAAAAAAAAAGCGTAGGGGTCCCCCCAAATTCAATAACCAGGCCCTTCAGGTCTGGGATGGATATTAAGGGGAACCCCAGCCAAAAAAAAAAATGGCGTAGGGTCCCCCTCAAAATCCATACCAGACCCTTGAGGTCTGGTATGGATTTTAAGGGGAACCCTAGCCAAAAAAAATGGCGTGGGGTCCCCCTCAAAATCCATACCAGACCCTTATCCGAGCACGCAACCTGGCAGGCCGCAGGAAAAGAGGGGGGGACGAGAGCGGCCCACCCTCCCGCCTGAACCGTACCAGGCCACATGCCCTCAACATTGGGAGGATGCTTTGGGGGTCTAAGACCCCCAAAGCACCTTGTCCCCATGTTGATGAGGACAAGGGCCTCTTCCCCACAACCCTGGCCATTGGTTGTGGGGGTCTGCGGGCGGGGGCTTATCGGAATCTGGAAGCCCCCTTTAACAAGGGGACCCCCAGATCCCGGCCCCCCCCCTGTGTGAAATGGTAAGGGGGTACAAAATCACCCCTACCATTTCACCAAAAAAGTGGCAAAAATGGCAAAAATCACAGGAGACAGTCTTTGACAATTCCTTTATTAAAATCTTCTTTCTTCATCCTTCGGTTTCTTCATCTTCTCCTTCCGTCATCTTCTTCCATCTTCTTCCATCTTCTTCTTCCTCCGATCCGCTTCTTCTTGCGCTGGTCTTCTCGTCCTTCTCGTCCGGCATCTTCTTCCGTCGGCGTCGGTGTCGGTGTCTTCTTGGGCCGCTCAGCGCAATGGGAGGCTCCCGCTATGTGAGGCTCCGCTCCGTCTGACAGGTCTTTTAAAACGGAGGGCACCTGGTGACCCCGCCCCCCTCTGACATCATGGGGAAAGCCATCATGGAATTCCCCATGACGTCCCTGTGCGTCAGAGGGGGTGGGGTCACCAGGTGCCCTCCATTATAAAAGACCTGTCAGACGGAGCGGAGCCTCACACAGCGGGAGCCTCCCATTGCGCGGAGCGGCCCAAGAAGAGACAGAGACACCGACGCCGACGGAAGAAGATGCTGGACGAGAAGGACGAGAAGACCAGCGCAAGAAGAAGCGGATCGGAGGAAGAAGAACATGGAAGAAGAAGATGGAAGAAGATGACGGAAGGAGAAGATGAAGAAACCGAAGGATGAAGAAAGAAGAAAGAAGATTTTAATAAAGGAATTGTCAAAGACTGTCTCCTGTCATTTTTACCATTTTTGCCACTTTTTTTTGGTGAAATGGTAGGGGTACTTTTGTACCCCCTTACCATTTCACACAGGGGGGGGGCGGGATCTGGGGGTCCCCTTGTTAAAGGGGGCTTCCAGATTCCGATAAGCCCCCCACCCACCTAGTCACATGCACACACCCCCCAATCACATGTTCACCTCTCCAGTGACATGCACACACCCCCAATCACATGTTCATCCCCCCTAGTGACATGCACACACCCCCAATCACATGTTCACCCCCCCTAGTGACATGCACACACCCCCAACATGTTCACCCCCCATAGTGACATGCACACACCCCCAATCACATGTTAGTGATATGCACACACCCCCAATCACATGTTCACCCCCCCCCAATCACATATTCACCCCTCCCCCCCCAGTGACATGTACCTCACACACAGAGGCTCTGTCCCCTCACAGCTTAGTCAGCACATCCTCAGCTCAGCAGCCGGCTGCACACAGACAGACAGGCTACAGCGAGTGAACTGGAATTGTCTCCGCCTCCGAAGCCCCGCCCTCCACTGAAGCCCCACCCCCTCGCGATCCTGCTGAATTGCTAGCTGTGCCTGGCCCTTGCACAAGATATCGGCTCAAGGGACAGACAGCATTTGCTGGCGGGGCGGTGAGGGGAGTGGCAGTTGTCCAATGGAGTTTTATTGACAGGAGTGGAGACTTGGACAGTGATCTGATGGGGCGTGGTGTGAGCAGAGAGGAGGAGGACTGTTTGTAAACCAAGCTCTGCTGCACTGACTGTACTAGGATTGATGCAGGAGGATAGCAGGGGCGGCTCTTTAGGCAAACTAGGGGGCAGTGAGGCCCCTGAGAGGGCGAGGCCTTAGGCCATTGCCTAATTTGCCTAATTAGAGAGACGCCTCTGTACCCTCCACACTCCTCTCCTGTACATACTGCCCCCATCATACCCTCCAAACTCCTCTCCTGTACATACTGCCAACTGTCTTTCTCTCCACACTCCTCTCCTGTACATACTGCCCATTGTCTTCCCCTCCACACTCCCATCCTGTACATACTGCCCATTGGCATACCCTCCACACTCCTCTCCTGTACATAGTACCCACTGTCAACCCTTTACACTCTTCTGCTGTGCATACTGCCCACTGTCATACCCTGCCCACTCATCTCCTGTATATAGTGCCCACTGCCATACCCTTCACACAGCTCTCCTGTGCATAATGCCCACTGTTATACCCTCCATATTCCTCTCCCTCACCTGCACATACTTCCCACTTTTATACCATCCATACTCCTCCCCTATGCCTCTTACCCACAAAAACAGTTCTTTAACATTATATTGAAATTCCTCAGTGTTAACAGCACTAGAATGGGCACATTTTTGTTAGTTTAACTAAAGGAAATCTTCTCAGTCCTCATATTTGTTCTGCCTATTATTAGTACTCATTAAATTTTGTGATTACTATTGTGATGTATAGAGGGACACAGGGGATGTCAGCTACTCTAAATATGCCACTGGTAAAAAAAAGTGTCCCTGAAAATATTTGTTGGCAACTATGCACTTGGGCACTGCCCAAAGGCCACCAGGTCAGTAGGGGGCTCCATGAGTGGCTCCTGGGATCCTGTGATATTAAAGCGGTAGTAAACTTTGCTAACATTACTACTTTTTAGAGGCCCTCCAGCGCAGCGATGTGATCAATCCAGAGGGTCCCGGGCGCTTCCATCTTCACCCGGTCTTCCTTCCGGGTTCTGTGCCTTCGATCACTTGCCGGGCTGCATTGATGTCACTCCTACGCATACTCATGCACATCCTCTCTCTCTCTCTCTCTCTCTCACCCCCCCTCTCTCTCTCTCATCCTCCCTCCCTTACCCCTCACCCTCTCTCTCTCTCATCCTCCCTTTCTCTATTCAATTACATTTGTTATAACAAAAAAAATTGCATTAAAATCCTCAGCACCAGGCCCATGATGTTCTTAATCTGGCCCTGCATGCAGTCATCTCAGAAGGGTGTGTGGGCATGAAGTAGCTGAAATTAGGCTGTAGCAGCACTAAGATGCAAATATTACATAATAAATGCAGTGTTGTATCAAACTAAATGGCATTCAGGGTTTACAGCTACTATTACTAGCCATAGTCGAATGTATGTATGCATACATACACAACTAATATACTAGATGGCGGCAGGCTGAAACTCACACACTGATAAATGAAATGACTAGCCATAGTATGTATACATTCATACAATTAATCCACTAGAGGGCAGCAGGTTGACACTCACAAACTGTTAAATCAAATAACTTGTCCTGCATATGCATTCATATACAATTAGTCCACAAGGTGGCAGCAGGCTGCAACTTATAAATAGGTAAATCGGAATGAAATGTACAAGTGCATTTGCCAACATAGACAGAACAAATATGTTCTACTGTTTTCACTGTCAGGAAACCTGTCTTGAGAATTGTCATGCAAGCATCTGAGAACTACATGAATTTACACATGAAGTGGCTGAAATAATATTGTAGAAGATCAGCACTAAGATGCAATGGATAAAAAAGTGAAAGTATTTTTAACTATATTTGCTTATTATATACAGCATTGTAAATGTCATTCAGGGTTTACAGCTACTTTTAATAGTCATATGCATTTATGTACGCAGACATACACTATTAGTCCACTAGATGGCAGAAGGCTGCAACTCACACTGATAAACTAAATGACTAACCATAAGTATACATTCACACACAATTAGAGGACAGCAGTGGCATCTCCAGCTTTCATATTTAGGGTGGGCACATGGAGGGACAGGGACAAAAGTAGGGGGACCCACTATAAAACGCAACTATACACACACACACACATTATATATATGTATGTATATATATATATATATACACACACAGTGTCTTGAAAAAATATTGGTGGTTGCAGCCAGGTGGAGGGGAGGACAGAGTGGATGCAGCCAGGTGGAGGGGAGGACAGGGTGAATGCAGCCAGGTGGAGGGGAGGACAGGGTGGATGCAGCCAGGTGGAGGGGAGGACAGGGTGAATGCAGCCAGGTGGAGGTGAGGACAGGGTGGATGCAGCCAGGTGGAGGGAAGGATAGGGTGGATGCAGCCAGGTGGAGGGGAGGACAGGGTGGATGTAGTCAGGTGGAGGGGAGGACAGGGTGGATGCAGCCAGGTGGAGGGAAGGACAGGGTGGATGCAGTCAGGTGGAGGGGATGACAGAGTGGATGCAGCCAGGTGGAGGGGAGGACAGGGTGGATGCAGCCAGGTGGAGGGAAGGACAGGGTGGATGCAGCCAGGTGGAGGGGAGGACAGGGTGGATGTAGTCAGGTGGAGGGGAGGACAGGTTGGATGCAGCCAGGTGGAGGGGAGGACAGGGTGGATGCAGTCAGGTGGAGGGGATGACAGATTGGATGCAGCCAGGTGGAGGGGAGGACAGAGTGGATGCAGCCAGGTGGATGGGAGGACAGGGTAGATGCTACTTATAACTCCTATTGTGACGCTTGCAGGTTCCACTAGGGGTAGCTGTTCACTATGCTGCTCCCGGATTTCCTGCACATCACCTTCTGCGCCGCCAGTTTTTGCCTGCTGCGCTTCATTGCGCAGGCGTGGCGATCACACTGGCGCCTGCGCAGTGTGATTACGGCCGGTCTGGATGACGTCACGCCGGCTCCCGCCGATTGTTTGACTACGGGCGGGACGTGCATATAAAAGCACATGTGGGTGTGCTATAGTTCAGCGTCCCCCACCATCTTGCCGCTCCTGTGCTGCCGGTTTTCTGCCAAATATCTATGTACTTGGTAAGTACTGACCTCCATATGGTGATAGCTTCATCACTATTCAATATGCTTTCATTTAGATGTTATGGCTAATACCACTATCCTCCTATGTTGTAGGCACACAGCCTGACTTTCTATGTCAGGGTTGTGTTATATGCTCTGGATCTGAAGTGGTTTCTCTGTAGTGACAGGCTTGTCACGTCCACAACATCCAGTTCATTTAATACCTTTCTCCAGTCTTGCGGTACTAATCTGCTATCAGCATTATACAAATACTCTAGGTAAGTCTTATGGCCATTAATCTCGCATAGATTATATTTACCATATGATACCCCTTAGCTCATCATCTTTATTCCCTATTCCTGTTAGGACTATATCCTGGGGCCAATACTGGCATTTATACCCTAAAGATATATACTTCATATACCTTGCCTGGTAGATTGCATCCGCGGCGTTGGGCAAGTGGGCAACAATGTTGCCCCTCTTTTCAGGGACTATCCTACTACCATACCACATGCCTTGTCATTAATTACCCAGTAAGTTTTTTCACTTTTTGACTAGATTATATATGTATATTTTATATCGAAATTGTTGCTGATAATTATTATATTATGCATGTCCCTACTATGTCTTTGGTTTTCTACCCCTCCTTGTAGCCTGGTCTGAGTGGACTGACATTTTTTGAAGCACGTACAGGCTGGCAGTTCTACAAATTTATTGAATGTTATGTAATCTTCATGTAACATTATGTAAAATTTGAATCAATATTGTATATATATTCATTATGTCTTTCAATCTCATTTTCCGCTAGTCACCAAATTTTCAGCTCCAGATGAAGCGTAATTCTGCATGCAAAACATGTAGAGCTATCTGTCTTGTTATATGATGACATCACCGCCTTTACTGCATCCCTGCCTCATCGGACATCCTATGATTGTTGGATAGTCAACCGTACTAGCTGGTTTACCTGTGGCTATATCTACTAGGATGCATTTGCGGTTACATATTTGATATATTAATGGTGGCGAAAAATGTTTTTTAAGTAGTAATTGCTTTGTATGTACTTTTTAAAATAATAAATATTTTGTTTAAATACATTGTCGTACGGTGCCTAAAAAGTCCAAGTCCCCCTTTCTCTTTAATATACACTATTTAGGATGTGGCACAATATTACTAATCTGGTATCCACAGTACCACACTGTTTCAAGGATACAAATCGGCTGGATTCAGATAGGTGGAGGGGAGGAAAAGGTGGATGCAGCCAGGTGGATGGGGGGCAGGGTTTGTGCAGCCAGGTGGAGGGGAGGACAGGGTGGATGCAGCCAGTGATAAGGTCATGTCCCTCTATGGAAACCTTCATCCCGCCCCCCTCCCCCATCACTCCCCCCACCAGGAGGTAAGTTCATACCTTGGGGGATATATAATAGAATGACTGTCATTTTCTCTCTGGCTCCCTACACCCAAGAGCCTAGTGGTCCCTCTTCTCCTCTCACGATCCTCTTCCCCCTACCGCTCGGCATGTTGGGGGCTGCAGTGCACTCTCAGGAATCATCCTGGGCCCGCTGGTATCCAGGATTACATGTCCCATAATCCTCTAGCTGTTAGTTTCCCAGCCATAGCCCCTGAATGTAGCCAATAGGAGCGGGCATTGCCAGGCTGGGTGAATGAGAGCTGCTCGGCTCAAGGAGGAGAAAGAGGGGTGGAAATCCCCCACAGCTACGGTTCTGTCTGTGTCCATTCACAGAGCCTGTCAGTTTTGGCACCGCTGCCCTGTGTCCTGTGGCAGCAGCGGCTGATGGAATGTGCGAGGGGAGGTCAGCACCCGGCATCAGCACCTGGCATCGGCACCCGCTACACAAAAGAAGGCATTTTAATTTTATTGGGGGGCGCATGAGGGGGCACAGTATAATGTTGGTGGGGCCATGGCCCCTTCTGGACCCCTAGTGATGCCACTGGAGGGTAGCAGGTTGTGGATCACCAGGTATTGTTTAACCACTTCCCACCCGGCCAATGTAGATATACGGCCGGGTGGGAGCCGTCTACTTCTGATAGGACGTTCAGGAACGTCCTTCAGAAGTAGAGGGATCGCGCGCGCGCGCGTGCCCGCGCAGCGGCGCGATCCCGATGCGGCCGTGTCACCCGGACACGGCGCATCTCGAATCGGCAGGAGGGCACGGTGATCGGCCCTCCTGATCACATGACGGCCGTGACGAATCACGGCTGTCATGTGATGTAAACAAACAGCCGGTTGCTAGGCAATCGGCCCTCCTCTCCTCACACGGAAGTCGTCGGTGAGGAGAGGAGAGCGGATCGCTGCAGCCGGCTGGTGATCAGTGAGTATGAGATGTTTTTTTACTCACTGATCACCAGTCTAGGGTCCCCCATAGTAAAACACACATGTCCCCATAGTAAAACACACATGTCCCCACAGTAAAACACACATGTCCCCAAAACACACATGTCCCCAAAACACACATGTCCCTAAATAATAAAAACACATGTCCCTCACATATGTCCCACTAAAATCACATGTGCCAATGATTATCTGCACACATATGTCCGTGATCACCTGCACACCCCTTTTACATGATCATTTGCGTACATATGTCCGTGATCACGCGAACCAATTATTATACACTTAACGGAATTTTTTTTTTACAAAAAACATGTAGCAGAATACATTTTGGCTTAAATTTATGACAAAATTTGATTTTATTGGATTTCTTTTAAAAAAGAAAGGAGAAAATATTGTTTTTTTTCAAAATTTCCGCTATGTTTTCGCTTATATCGCAAAAAATAAAAAACGGAGTCGCGAATAAATACCACCAAACTAAAGCTCTATTTGTGCGAACAAAATGATAAAAAATTCATTTGGTTACAGCATTGCATGACCGCGCAATTGTCACTGAAAGTGCGAGAGCGCTGAAAGCTGAAAATTGGTCTGGGCAGGAAGGGTGTTTAAGTGCACAGTAGGCAAGTGGTTAAAGAAGTGTGGCAAATCAAATTTCACTGAGCTGGGAGTGTTGACTGTCAGTCACTACTCTGTGCTCTGCCCTTCCAGCACTCACTAGAGAGCGCCAGGCAGTGGAGGGGATGGCAGCAGCTGGCTCAGGCTCTCACCCTTCTGGACCTGGACCAGCTCTGTGTTGTCAGCTGAATCTGGGTCACAGGAGTGCAGAAATAAGTGCACTTGTGTGACCCAGAAGAGACGTATGGCCATACTTCTCTTTTAACATTGAATAGTTCCTTTGGACCAGGCTGGTCCCAACAAACTATTTACTTTACTAACAGATGCAGGGAGCGCTGTATAAGCTGTATGTAGCCTCAGGTACATACAGTATACAGTGCTGTGTTTTGGCAGCAGGCTAGTACTTTCGGTCCCACTTCCAGAACAAAACTGAGTCAGGTTGAGCGGTGCTCAGCCTTTCCATACCGTGCCAATAGTCCAGATTTTTCCGGGACAATTTCCGATAATTGGACCCTCGGAGTGCGTCCCGATAAAAATCTCGGGCACGCCTGATGTATGGAGCGGAGGGACTCCACTGGGCACACCTGATGTAAGGAGCGGAGGGACTCCGCTAGGCACATCTGATGTAAGGAGCGGAGGGACTCCGCTGGGCACACCTGATGTAAGGAGCGGCAAATCCTGTTTACACTGTGACCAGCTGTGATTGGACACAGCTGGACACATAGTAAAGACCCGCTGTGATTGGCTCTTTACCCCAATCTGTGATCAGTTGTGTCAGAAGGCCGCAGGGGGCATGCGGGAAGCGTGATCATGGGAGGACATCATATGATGCCCTCCCGGCAATGTGCCATCATTCGCTTATAGCACAGACGTGAAGAGGTTAAACCAGCTTGGTCCAAATAAACTTGTTAAAGTTAAATAGAACCTGGAGATCACCTTTAAAGCGGAGTTCCGCCCCCCCCCCCCCCCCCTCTAAAAAAAGCCAGCAGCTGTAAATAAATGTTGACTTTTACTATCAGGGTACTTACCTGTCCAGGCATCCAGCATTGTCCTCACCCTTGCAGCTTCACAGTCGGTTTCCTACTGCCACGCACGACTCTTGCTATGCCCTGTGAGTGGGATAGGAGGGGGGAAGGGGGGACGAACTTTCAGCTCACTTCGCCATGGAACTTGCTTTGTGCACTGGTACGCAGTCATGTTGGAACAGGAAGAGGCCATCCCCAAACTGTTCCCACAAAGTTGGGAACATGAAATTGTCCAGAATGTCTTGGTATGCTGACGCCTTAAGAGTTCTCTTCACTGGAACTAAGGGGCCAAGCCCAGCCCCTGAAAACCAGCCTCACACATAATCCCCCCTCCACCAAATTATTTGGACCAGTGCACAAAGCAATGTCCATAAAGACATGGATGAGTGAGGTTTGGGGTGGAGGAACTTGACTGGCCTGCACAGAGTCCTGACCTCAACCCGATAGAATACCTTTGGGATGAGACTGCATTTCAGGCCTTCTCGAATAACATCAGTGCCTGATCTCACAAATGCTCTTCTGGAAGAATGGTCAAATATTCCCATAGACACACTCCTAAACCTTGTGGACAGCCTCCCAGAAGAGTTGAAGCTGTTATAGCTGCAAAGGGTGGGCAAACTCATTATTGAAGTACAGACTAAAGTACACACGATTTTCGGACAACTGTTCATCTGTTTTTTGTTGCATGCTAGTCTCATATCGAAAGTGAAGAGGTAACTCACCATATGAAAATTCTCGTACGACAGAATACAACTTTAGAAGTGACGTAATGTGTTGAGTAGTTTTGTATGTATTCTTTCGTTTCTGAGCATGCGTAGTCTTGCTCTTCCGATTTTTTCTAATTAAAACGAAAATCGGACGTTGTGTTTACATCAGACAAAAATGTCATAGCCTGCACATCCAGCTTTTGTCGTACGAAAAATTTGGAATCGGCTGTCGAAAGCACCATACTAACGATCCGGAGATCGGCAGATCGTTGATCGGGCAAAATTTTACTTCTGATATTCGTATCGTGTGTATGGACCTTAAGACTGGGATGCCATTAAAGTTCATGTGCGTGTAAAGGCAGGTGTCCCAATACTTTGGACAAAATATTGTACATAAAGACTGCAGAAAATCAGCAGCACTGAGATGCCAAGGATGAAAAAGTAAGAGTATTTATTTTGTTATGTGCAGTGCTGTAACAAACCAAATGCCATTCAGGGTTTACAGCAGGGTCAGGAACCCGTCAATTGTGATCTACCCGTCGATCCTGGCAAGGTGACCCTGTGACGGACCCCGTACTCAAGATGTCCACCGTAAATGCTTCCTCTGTCCGGTACCACACAATCCAAGACCCTTTAGCCCACCCTGTCACCAGACAACACCAGTGTAGGGTACATCAGGAATTATCTTTATTTGAGATGTCACACACATATATACAGCCAGATGACTAAAACCTAACCTAATTAGCATGAACTAATTATCTTAATCAACACTGGACTCCTTCATTCAATTGCAGGGTTAATTAGCACATACAACAATAGGTGAAATATTCTTTAGAATCTGTGTCAAGCCAGACCAGCCTCATCTACATTACACAAGACAACAGACAGGCTGGCTGGAGTTGACGACATTAGCATCTGACAGTGTGTGTCCCAACAGCATGGGACAACACACATTATATATACATATATACAGCATATACATATCCACAGTCTATGTGTCTTTGGGGGCCAGCATGGACCTAAATCCAAGTAAAACCAGCTGAGCGGTCCCCAGGCATACAGCTCACAAAGAGCACCGTTCCCCAAAATGCCAGGGCCCGTAATCACAAGGCAATAGGCTCACATTCAGTCCCCTCCAACAGCCTCTGTCCCGGCTAGGTCTGTCACAGACCATATCTGCAGGACAGTGCCTCATAGATAAGCAGTGGGAATATTTTTCAATAGGAGCAGCCAGGGCCTGTGTTGGCAGAGTGACCAGACGGACACATTTTCCGTCACTGCTTCTCTAGTTCTGGCTGCAGGCCCAGGGAAGTGATATAAACTGCACTCTCTGTACCCCTGAATTAAAGGTGAATTCCAGGATGTCAGCCACTTTGCAAAAAATCAAGCCATACTATGAGGTTGATTTACTGAAACTGGAGAGTACAGAATTTGGTGCAGCTCTGCATAGAAACTGCATAGAATTTTTTTGTCAAAGCCTAATTGAACAAGCTAAAGTTAGAAGCTGATTGGCCACCATGCACAGTGGCAACGGCACCAAAGTTTGCACTATCCAACTTTAGTAAATTAACTCCTATCAGTTAAGGCCAAGGAGGTGTATGACATTTCCAGGACTTACCTCTATTATATATATCTGACAGGTTTATTGGTCTGCCAGAAAGACACCTTGAAATCTGAGAGGAGAGAAGCACACAGAGCATCTATGCCCACCTCTCCCTTCTGCTGCCCATTCATAGAAGCCTTTGTGTTTTGTAATTGTGTTCACATTATACAAAGGCTTCTGTAATTGGGCAGGAGGGGAGGGGTGGACGTAGCAGCTGCAGTGATTCTACTATTGAAGATACAGAGCAGAAGGATCAGGGTCCCGAAACTACACCAACAGATGTCTTCTGGGAGTACTATAAAGAAGCCCTCTGACGAAGGTATTAACGGAAATGCGTCATTGCACAGCTACGCAGCACCCTAGGTTGTTTTGAGATCCATCTTGCCCTCCCGGAAACACCGCAGGAGCGGTGTCAGCCAGGACAGATGACACTTTTTTATGTATATGCCTGTTTAATAAGGATAACATTGTGAATGTTTTATCGTGAGATAATTTTAAAAGAATAAAATTGAAATATACAGGATTACGCTATGTTGGCTTTTTATCTGGTTATGAGTCCAATTTAGATAAGCAAGTCTGAGGAATCTGGTATCAATCTATGGTGGATCTGATAAGTGTGTGAACCAGAGTCTGGTAAGTAGGACATCTATAAGAATTGGCACACACGGTGTGGTGAAAGGATTTTTCCACGCAACAGTCACCATTTTACCTGTTTTTAATGCGGTCTTATGTCTGGCACAAGTCACTTCTGTACTTTAATGAATTTTCTATATGGGACCTCCTATATCCATTGAAAAATTTTCACTTACAGTTATAATCAGTCTGCTGTTGCGGACACTGGACTGTGATATATAAACATTGAATGATATCATTAATATTTCTTTTTTTCAAGCGCTGCTAGTGTTTATGACAAAGTGAATTTTAATTTTTTTCTGTGACACAATTTTATGGAGTACTATAAGGGCTCTTTCACACGGACGGTCCGTATGTCCGTTTTTCATCCTTCCGTTTTCGGATGAAAAACGGACATACATGTATCCCTATGGGATAGCGGGTGTCAGCGGATGAGCATCTGCTGACATCCGATCTCGTCCGTGTCCGTTTCTGCAGACAGAGGAAAACCCTATTTTTCCATCCGTCTGCAGAGAGGATCCGATGACGACGGACTCTGCGGTCCGTCGTCACCCGATCTCCCATAGGGGAGAGCGGCGCTCTGACAGGTCCGTCCCTGCACAGAGTGCAGAGACGGATCTGTCATCTTCCTGCTCAGCGGATATCTACGGGGCGGATCAACACTGATACGCCCCGTGTGAAAGAGCCTTAAACCTGTCAGATGTGAATAATAGAGATAAGTCCAGGCTGTGTCATGCACCTCGTTATACTTAACTCATAGTGTGCCTTTACTTTTTACAAAGGAGACAAATTCCTGGAATACAGCTTTAATAGGACAATAGAGGCAATAGCAGCAGCAGAGAGAAGAGCTCTGGTTTGTCTGTTATCTTCTATTTTGTTCAGGTCAGTGCATGTCACTTGGCACCTGCCAAGTGTGTCCAGTTCAAGTGAATGGGGCGGCTCTGCATGTGACTTCAAACCTTGTGCAGTACAGAGACCAAAGGATTCAAGCAGGTAGTGAGGAGGCATTGTATCACCTCCCCACCACCTGCTTTAACCCCGAACTGCACTAGCATGCAGCAACTGGGTGCTTGCAGAATGGTCCTACTTAATAGATTGCAATCAGCAGGCGGTAGCACCCACCGAAAGCAACAGGGGGTATAACTCCTGCCATGACATATCAGCACCTTTTGGCTTCTGCCTTTACAACTAAAGGGTTCAACCGCAGTGTTTTACCACACCCAACTCCATGTGTGAATGAACCTCAAGGGTGCCAACGCCAAATGCAACTAAGGGGTCATTCACAAGTGCAGCAAGAACTGCTGCTCCTCTGAAAAGCGATCCCATCGTGTTTGACAGGTGCTGAAGAGGTATGTCACCTCCTTACCACCTGATTTAAACATATAGCTATGGCAATTTTAGGTTTACATCAGTCAGTGAGGAGGTGATGTAAACCTAAAACCTGTCAAACACCTCTGAAAAGCAATCTAAACATGGATCGCTTTTTAGAGGAGCCTGCTCTGCTTTCCGCTTTCCTGTGAGATTCAGTGTGATGAGATTTTGCAGCCCATTCATTTGAATGTGCTGCAAATTGCACCAGGCTGCACAAATAGTAGTACATGCACTACTTTTCAAAAATGAACTGTACCAAATCTCATGGTGCCCGATGTCTGTACCAAATCTCATGGTGCCCGATGTCCTCCTTATCAACTGATGACATCATTGGTTGTTAGAATATTGTAATGGTTCACATGGTACATGAAAACCTGTGGCTTTGTGTACCTAAAAAGCAGGCTTGATCCACCCACTGGCTTGTATACAATTGTTGGGCAATTTTTATCCATTTTGCCAAGTCACCCTGGTAAAAAATCTCCACCCTGTCCAAAATATAAAAAGAAAAAAAAAAGTTATACTTTAAACGCTAAGTTCACTTTTTGAACATGCTTCACTCGTATTTAGGGTGGAATATTTAACATGTTCCAGCTCCTGCCTCCTCTCCCCTTGACCACCCCCCCCCCCCCCTTACAGTGGGTGGGAGATCTTCTCCCCGCACCCGCTGTCCCAATTTAAAAACAGCGCGGCTTCGTCCACATAGCTACGTCATTCTTTTTTCTGTGCATGACTGAACTACAAGTACCATCGGCCAAAACGGTCGACAGCTTGTAGTTCCCATCGAACTGCAAAGGCACTGGTAAGCGCTCTTGTAGCTTATTGATTATTCCTGCCATTTATTACCTACTTGCCCATATCGGAGGTACAGGCACAGTAGTGTGACAATCCCTCCACCTCCGGTCTAACTAATCACTCACCTTATGGCATGGACCCCTGTGCAAACAGGTGGTCATGCAAGCGGGTATCAAAAGGGTTAACACGGACCATAAACTTCTCTCAGGTCTCCTTAGATCTCAGCAAGGACGCCAGGTCATTGGTAGAAAGAAAAGATCTAAGTGCTCACCGCTTAAGTATAGGATTTCATTTTTGTGTTAAAACACAAACTACTCACATAAAGATGATAAAAACACAGCATGTAAAGCCGACAATCGCGTTAGTTCATAGGGCAGCAGCGGGTGATGTCATGCGTAGCTCCTCCCCCGTATGCGTTACATTCAATCAGAACTTCGACATCACCGAACTCCTCCCCCCTTCCCTTCGTTAGCAGACAGAGGCACTTGGGGAAGGGGGGAGGAGTCCGGTGACGTTGATGTCCGTGACGTCACCTGAATTCCGATGGAACTCCCTGAAGACCTGGAAGCCGGCGGAGAGGTGGGTACCGATCAAAAGAATTTTGATCGATCAAAAAAAATTACCGATTAATCGAGGAATTAATCTTTAATTTAATTTCCACAGCCCTATATATATATATATATATATATATATATATATATATATATATATATATATATATATATATATATATATATAAATTGGGCTTAGCCATTTTTAAGGCTTTGTAAAGCCTCAAGGTTTTTCACCATTGTATGCATTAAGATGAAACACCAACGTGCTGCAGCAGCCCCCCAGAGCCCCCCTTTTTCTTACCTGAACCCGATCGTTTCAGCGTCGAGGACGCAGCTCCAGCCGCTGTCTGGGGTCCTCATTGGATAGATTGATAGCAGTAGGAGCCATTGGCACACGCTGCTATCAATTAAATCCAGTGAGACAGGATCCGGGGGGCGGTGAAGAGTCCTGTTGTCTGTGTCAATGGACTCCCCACATGGAAATCGGCTCTCCATGGGGGCACTCGAGAAGAGGAGGAGCCAGGAATGCCGCTGAGGGGAACCCCAGAAAAGGAGGATTGGGGCCGCTCTGTGAAAAAAAAAAACCTTTTACAGAGCAGGTAAGTATGACATGTTTGTTATTTAAAAAAAAAACAAAAAATAAACCTTTACAATCACTTTAAATGAAATGACTTGTCCTATGTATGCAATGCATATACAATTAGCCCACTAGGTGGCACCAGGCTGCACCTTATAAATAAGTAAATTCAAATGATGGCTACAAGTGCACATGCCAACATACATGAAACAAATATGTTCTACTGTTTTCACCATTAGGAAACTCACCTTGAGAAACACCATGTAGCTACCTAAAAAGTGCATGTATTTAGACATGAAGTGGCTAAAATGAGGCAGAGAATGAAAAAAGTGAAACAGCATTTTCTTTAAGCGGTTGTTTATTATATGCAGTGTTGTAAGGCCTCATTTACACTAGCATTTGGTTTTTACCACCCCCAACCACACCCCTTATGCTGTAAAGGTAAATGGCATGGCAAACATGATCCCCACCATTGTGTTCAGTGACAGTACTGCTGAATGGAAGCACACCGCAAATGCTACTTCATAGTGTGCTAGTGCAGGTTTCAAGGGGTTAAAGCAGGCGGTGGGAAGGAGATACAATGCCTCTTCTCTGCCTGTGAAATACTCACTGAAGAGTGATCTGAATATGGCTTGCTCTTCAGAGTGCACTGCAAGTGTAAGCAAGCGCAAACTAAATGTCATATAGGGTATACAGCTACATTTACTAGCCATACACATATGTATAAAATGCATTCATACTCTATTGGTCTACTAGGTAGCAGCGGACTGTAATTTACACACTGGTAAATGAAATGTCTAGCCATATGTATGCATTCATACAATTAATCCACTAGAGGGCAGCAGATTGGAATGTGCAAATTAAATGGCCTGTCTTAAATGTCAAGTTTCTGTGATGTAAAAAAATGAGGCAAAGATAAATCGTTTCAGAACTTTTTCCATCTTTAATGTGACCCATAAACTGTACAACTCAGTTGAAAAACAAACTAAAAACTTTTAAGGGGGGGAGGGGGGGGCTTAAAAATAAAAATAAATAAATAACATGGTTGCATAAGTGTGCACATCCTTATACTAATACTTGATTGAAGTACCTTTTGATTTTATTACAGCACTCAGTCTTTTTGGGTATGAGTCTATCAGCATGGCACATCTTAACTTGGCATTATTTGCCCACTCTTCTTTGCAAAAACACTCCAAATCGGTCAGATTGTGAGGACATCTCCTGTGCACAGCCTTCTTCAGATCACCCCACAGATTTTCAGTCGTATTCAGGTCTGGGCCCTGGCTGGGCCATTCCAAAACTTTAATCTTCTTCTGGTGATTTTGGACGTATGCTTTGGGTCGTTGTCTTGCTGAAGGATGAAGTTCCTCTTCATGTTCAGCTTTCTAGCAGAAGCCTGAATGTTTTGTGGCAATATTGGCTGGTATTTGTAATTGTTCATAATTCCCTCTACCTTGACTAAGGCCCCTGTTCCAGCTGAAGAAAAACAGCCCCAAAGCATGATGCTGCCACCACCATGCTTCACTGTGGGTATGGTGTTCTTTTGGTGATGTGCAGTGTTGATTTTGCACCAAACATATCTTTTGGAATTATGGCCAAAAAGTTCAACCTTGGTTTCATCAGACCATACCACATTTTCCCACATGCTTTTGGTGGACTTCAGATGTGTTTTTGCAAAATTTAGCCGGGCTTGGATGTTTTTCTTTGTAAGAAAATGCTTCCTTCTTGCCACTCTACCCCATAGCCCAGACATATGAAGAATACGGTAGATTGTTGTCACATGTACCACACAGCCAGTACTTGCCAGGTATTCCTGCAGCTCCTTTAATGTTGCTGTAGGCCTCTTGGCAGCCTCCGTGACCTGTTTTCTTCTCGTCTTTTCATCAATTTTGGAGGGACTTCAAGTTCTTTGTAATGTCACCATTGTGCCATATTTTCTCTATTTGATGAGGACTGTCTTCATTGTGTTCCATGATATATCTAATGTCTCGGAAATTCTTTTGTACCCTTCTCCTTACTGATACCTTTTAACAATGAGATCCCTCTGATGCCTTGGACGCTCTCTGCGGACCATGGCTTTTGCTGTAGGATGCGACTAAGAAAATATCAGGAAAGACCTACTAGAACAGCTGAACTTTATTTGGGGTTAATCAGAGGCCCTTTAAATGACGGCAGGTGTGTACTGACTCCTATTTAACATGCGTTTGAATGTGCTTAATTCTGAACACAGCTAGTTACAAGAGGGTGTGTACACTTATGCAACCACATTATTTTAGTTCTTTTTTTTAATCCCCCCACTAAAAGATTTCAGTTTGTTTTTCAATTGAGTTGTACAGTTTATAGATCACATTAAAGGTGGAAAAAGTTCTGAAATGATTTATCTGTCTCATTTTTTTACACCACAGAAACCTGACATTTTAATAAGGGTGTGTAGACTTTTTATATCCACTGTGTGTGCACACACATTAGTCCACTAGGTGGCAGCAGGCTGCAACTCATACATTTGTTAATACCAATTGTAGTCATTTTAAAATCTATACAAATACAATCAGGTTGGTTCAAACGGTAAGTGTTCTAGGTCTATTCTTTTTGAATGCTTTTACAGCATTAAAGAAAACTCAATATTCAGAGCAGGAGAAAACAGTTTTTGAGAGCAGTGGATTCTTGAGGCTGGATTCACACTATTGCAAATTGTATGTGGTGTTTGGCAGCATCCAATTTGCATAGCAGGAGACTGTGACCGGCTCTCTATGGAGTCGGTTCACACATCTTTGCAGCGGCTCCGGTGCGAATTGCACAGGAGTCTTGTGCCTCTTTTGGTCCGTTTCAGGTCCAAATTCCGCCCACAATTTGTCTGAAACCGGACCTGGAATGGTGAATGGAGACGCATCGAACTCCTGCTGTGAGCCGCTGCAATGTCTAGTGTAAACCCAGCCTTATGCCCCATACACACGGTCGGAAATTCCGACCACAAAATCCGTCAGATTTTTTTCGACGGATTTTGTCCAACACTGGTGTTGCATACACACGGTCGGACAAAGTTGTTGGAAAATCCGATCATTCTGAATGTGGTGACGTTTGTTGCGTACAACAGAACTACGTAGAGGCTATTAGCCAATAGGTTTGGTCTCCTAATTTGATCTGAGCATGCGTGGCACTTTGTCCGTCGGAATTCTCTACACACGATCGGAAAAAGTCAGATCGGATTTTGCTGTCGGAAAATTTGAGAGCAGGATCTCAAAATTTTTTCCAGCGGAAATTCCAACGGAAAAAGTCCGATGGAGCCCACACACGGTCGGATTTTCCGACAACATGGTCCGATCGGACATTTTCCGTCAGAATATCCGACCGTGTGTACGGGGCATTACAGTGGTCTGATGCACCCCCTACCTTGGCAGCAATGTTCATGCCATCTGCTGATTGCAGTTCTGTAGTAGCAACAAGGTAAAGGGTGTTTCAGATAACTGTAGAGACCTCTGTTGTCACATTTGAAAGAAACAAGTGAATTAAGCCTACTAGCCTAAGTTTTAGGGGTAGCTTACCTTGACCCAGTTGATCATGATTGTGATCAGAAGCCAATTAAGAGTAGGTTAAATTTCCTAAAAAAAAATGCCATGAGCATTTAAGAAAAGCGTGGAGTCCCAGTTCACACTGATGTAAATTCAATGTGGATTAGATACAATCCTAAATGCATAGATTTGCATGTAATCTGAAAAAAAACATTGCTTTAAATGAAGCCTGTTCACATTTAGGCTGGATTCACACCTATGCAGTTTTAGTGCTTTTTGTATTTTGCAGATTTGCACTACAGTCCGTTTACCATGGTTTCCTATGGAACACATTCTGTAGTGCAAATCTGCAAAATGCAAAAAGCACTAAAAATGCATAGGTGTGAATCCAGCCTTATGCAGTGTCATTCTGATAAAAAAAAAAAGGGTCCTGTGAGAATTTAGTGCACATTTTATCTCCAGCTATGCCAGCTCCCCTTTAGAAATCACATTTGCATTAGAATCGCACCTGTCACAACAGAAATTGAACTGTGAAATCGCATCATATTCGCACCACATCAGTGTGAGACTTAGGCCTGGTTCACATCAATGCATTTTTTTTTTAGTGCATTTTCAGTTTTGCAGAAACACACTACAGTCCATTTATGGTTTCCTACGGATGTAGTTCACTTCTGTGCATTTTATGGAAAGGGACCGGTTTTTGATTCCATAGACTTCAATGGATCAAAAATATGTATTGAAAAAAGCAAAATGCACCTGGAACATGCACCAACTGCAGCCTGCATAGGGGTGAACCAGGCCTTGCATGAATTGATGTGCTGCTGCGATTACTATATTCTGATATCCGGGCACCAGCAGCTGCCAGAATACCTGAACAGTGGCTGTATTTGATTAAATGCAGTCACTGTTTAGCAAACAGCTCTCTATCTTCCTCTGTTTTTTTTCGAGGGACATTGGGTGGTGACAGGACCAGATATGGGCTGAATTTCAGCTGGTTCCTGATTTAATTCACATAATGATTGGCCAAAAGTGTTTATAAACCCACATTATAAAAAAAAATATCAATAAATGCTGTCTTACATGCTGTTCATATTTACTCAGTCACTATGAGATTAGTTTTCTGTATTCTGCAAAAAAATCTGGTTGATCCTGCTGATCTCTATCTCCACCTTCTTTTCATATTCCCAATTCAGCTGAAGTTTTGCAGCTGTGGTGGCAACTTTGCACATGCTTAGTTTTCAGTGAGTTTCTATGCTGAGCATTTCCTCCCCTTTCCTTTCACATCTGAGCAGCCCACGTGACTATAGAGTCACACATGTGGGCGTATACACAGTGGTAAATGACAGCCCACTCCCTCCCTCCTCCATGTCCACTAACCAGCTTAACATAATGGGGGGTGGGAGATTACATGTAGATTGATGGAGGCTTCACCTCCCTCTTATTCTAAGACACAGGCTGGAGCGGCGTGACATAGCCTGTGACTGGCAGAAGTCCGCCCACACCATGTCATTTCCACAAAATAATAAAGATTTGATTTCAAATATATATTTGTATGACAATTTAAAACAGTTTATTAGTATTTATTTATTTTTACTCTGTATTCCAAAAGGCTGTTTTTTTTCGAATATGTGACCAGCAGCAGAGGACTAGAAGCTTCCCCTGTTTATGTTTCCCTGCAGACAGGCTGGTAAAGAGCTGGATGATGTGACAGCTGTATATTGATTACGAAGGTACTTAGATTTTTTTTTTTTAATAATTAGTTCCATCATCCATAAACAGAAATAGAAGGGACAATGTAAATTAAACAGTGTGTGTTTAGTATCATTTTAAGACACTGAACCTCTCTTTTACAGTCACAGAGAGAACAGATACACACAGACTGCTGCTACCTTCTTTTTCTGGCTGCCCCTCAGTGCACTGACATATTGCTGGCTCATCTCAGTGACTGTCACTGTACTGCATTTAGGATGTAGCCTGGGCTCTACGTGTAAGCTGTTCACAAACATGTACCCAACTACCGTGAGTCCATCAGTTAATGTAATGGCTGACCAGTGGAGGGCTCAAAAAAATGGCTAAGCAGGGCTAAGCTTGTAGTCACTATAGGATGCCGTGGGTGGGCTACTGACGCATGACACCAAGAGTGTGCTGTAAAGCAGCAGAGCATTGGAGAGCAGAGGTTTGAAGTGGACATTAGTGTACAAACCATACTGTCCGGTTTGGCAACCCTAGTCACATGTATGCATGCATATAAATGTATTCAACTGAGAGGCTGACTCCAATTCACATTGGTTAAAAAACAAAATACTAGCCTGTGCTTGTAAATAACTACACAGTTGTCCATTTTATAACTTTGTGATATTGGGCTTATGTAAAAGTGGTATGTTTTCCCAGGCCAGAACAGTATCGATTTTGATTTGTTTCCCCAGGCCAAGATGGTGTCATTGTTGGCTTAGGTATTCCCAAGGCCAGGGTGGCATCATTATACGTTTGTGTTTTTCCTAGTCTAGAGTAGTATCATTGCAGATTTAGGTTTTTCTATGCCAGGGTGGCATCATAATAGGTTTAGGTTTTCCCAAGCCAAGGGTCTTTGTAGGTTTAGGGTTGGCCAGGATGGTAGCTTTGTAGGTTTAGGGTTGGCCAGGAAGGTAGCTTTGTAGGTTTAGGGTTGGCCAGGAAGGTAGCTTTGTAGGTTTAGGGTTGGCCAGGAAGGTAGCTTTGTAGGTTTATGGTTTCCCACATCATCTACCTTACCTTTTGGATATAGTCAGTTGAAGAAGATGTTTCAGCAATTCTCATAGAAGACATAAAACTCATTTGGAAGGTTTCATGAGTGCAAAATCTCTTTATTTTTAGAGTGGATTTCTGATGGTAATAATTAGTTCACATGTACAAAATGATCAACACATTAACCATTGTTACAAGACTTTATTAAAATAGAAAACAATATAAAGTTAGCGAAACTATACAATGCACCAAAATGCTGGAGGATTATTATGAAAACCATTTTTTTCTTATCATAATGTAAATATTACAAACAGTCCAATAACATTATGTTCTTAATATGAAATAACCTTACACAGACCTTCATTGTTACTACAAATGACAATATATACCAGTAACACTAGTCTGTGATTAAGGATAAGACATAAAACTCAAAATGTTGTTGAAAACATTATCATGTATTAATTTCTGTATGTGGTTTATAAACTTGTTGCAGTTTTGTATATACATATAATTATTTATTGAACTCTGCATATAAATATATTCAAATTACTATTCTCTTTTATAGGAGATTTTTTAAATAATGTTTTTCTTCTATTCTTAAGCACCAGAAACAGGAATAAATGATGTGACAAAAAAAACAAACAAACAATAAACTACTTAATTTCAATAAAATGAAACTATAAATTAGGCAGTATACAGCGTGTTAACAGAAGAAAGCCCCAGTTATTTAGTGAAAACATATTAACTATGTTAAACTTCCAGAGTTTGGAGACTGGCAAAGTTTGTTTTTTACTAGTACTATTACCTCACTATAAACTGGAGCTTTGTGGGGGCACGATGTTCTATATTTAACAGTGCCCATTAATACAACTCTGTGTTTTATCTATTAAACAGAAGGCAAAGGAAGCCGATCAGATTTCAGCTTTCACTCTTTTCTTGTAGATAGGCCAATGAAAGATGATTTCCATTTGCAAATTTCAATAACTAGTATTAATGCTATTCAATAAATCCATACAATTGTATAAAGTCTACAACCTAAGCAGCAAGATAAAGTGATTTTTGTTTTTGTATATCTGAAGCCTTATTACTAAGGGTGATCCGCTTTTTTGTGTGGTTTTTCTACAGCACTAACTAATCTTACTACAGAATAAAACTAATCAGATGCTGTTCAACTAGTTGTAATGGTGTGATTAAAATGCAAGAGCTGCTTAATCTATGTGGGCCCCCATTGTAAACACAAATTGTTTACAAAAAAAAGTAGGGAAATAATGTATTGAACATACTCACCTTTCCACTGGCCTGTACGCCTATGCAAATGCTTCTTCTAGCAAGATCCTGGGGATTATCAAGTAGCCTAAACCATGTTAGAAGACGCTCCTTGCACTGTGTTGCAGCATCATCACATGAGATTTGGGCTACTCTGCAATCCCTGGGATTTCCTCACAAGTTATTTGTTTTGTGCTTTCTTTGACATATATGGTTTACTACATTTTTTTTTTCCGTAAAGACCCTTTCAATAGTATATAAAAGGAGTGTTGGCACCTGTGCTCTGCCATCAACCTCAAAAGTAATGCCCACTAATTTGGCTCCTGTGTGGGGAGAAGCAGAGTGGAGGGACTAGACAAAGGAAAATGTGTTCTTATGCTACAAAACGATCACGATTTTCAGAACAAATACAAGGCATTTTCTCTCCCTATAATTCCATTTTAAGTGCATCACAAGAGTTCTTCTTTAATTCAGTCATTCTTATGCCCCGTACACACGGTCGGATTTTCCGACGGAAAATGTCCTATCGGACCATGTTGTCGGAAATTCCGACCGTGTGTGGGCTCCATCGGACTCCATCCAAACGGAAAAAGTTTGAGATCCTGCTCTCAATTTTTCCGACAACAAAGTCCTATCGGACTTTTTCCGATCGTGTGTAGCGAATTTCGACGGACAAAGTGCCACGCATGCTCAGATCACATTACAAGACCAAAGCTATTGGCTACTAGCCTCTACGTAGTCCCGTCGTACGCAACGAACGTCACCACGTTCAGGTTGATCGGATTTTCCGACAACTTTGTCCGACCGTGTGTATGCAACACCAGTGTCGGACAAAATCCGTCGGAGAAAATCAGATGGATTTTGTGGTTGGAATTTCCGACCGTGTGTATGGGGCATTAGGCTAGAGTCACACTAATGCGTTTTTTGATGTATTATGCATTTTGCAGAAATGCAGGGAATTTTTTAACATGGGTTCCTATGGAACATGTTCACATCAATGCATTTTTGTGCCTCTGCGTTTTTAGAAAGGGTCGGGGACTTTTTTTTCATGCAAAATGCAGCGTTTTGCATGCAATAGAAGTCAATGGACCCGCATCCAAAGCGCAAGTACCGCGTTTTTTACCACGATTTGCGTTTTTTTTTTTTTTACACTGTATATAGCTGGTTGCTAAGCAACCACAGTGTAAAGAAAAAATGCAAAACACGTGTCCAAAAACGCGGCAAGCACCGCAAAAAGCACTGCAGAAATGCTCAAAAGCTACATGCATAGATGTGAATCAAGCCTCAAGGTCTGGTTCACATCTATGCAGGTTGCAGCTTGCGTTTTTCAATACATGTTTTTGATCCATTGAAGTCTATGGAACCAAAAACCAGAAAAAAAGTCCCTGGTCCTTTCCATAAAATGCACAGTTGTGAACACGACCCATAGGAAACCATGCTAAATAGACTGTAGTGTGGTTCTGCAAAACTGAAAATGCACTAAAAAAAAAATGCATAGGTGTGAACCAGGTCTAAGAACATGCCAAGCTAGTACTGCATATGGCTTGTATGACAGGTAAGGGAGAAGATGGCAGCTGAGTAGTTAATATATGATGGGTTATATTTTAACTATTCTCATCTCGAAGGCACTCTGTGAATATATAATGCCTGAGAGAATAGGCTATGCAGTGTATTTGCTAAAACAAGCTACAGTACGATACAGAGGTAGAAGGTTATGATACGATTACAGGATAATAAAGCAGTAGACAGTTAGATCCTATTTTTAAATTGGTTGCCTTACTTTACTAAATTGCATTTTTAATAATTTTGTCCATCCAATTGCACACATCCTGGTGTGATACACTATACAGCCCTCGGATAGCAAGAGGACCTGAAAGCAAAGAGTCCACCAGTGGTCTATCTTGCTGCTCAAAATAGAAAGAATTTGCTTGTCTGGAACATTCTACGTGGTCATACTAAAAGTGGGATGGCAGTGGAGTCAGAACATGGATCCTAAAAATGCTGAAGGAGGAAATGCTTTATATAGAAGTCTCTATTTATATATTAAAATGACAATTATTAGCTTTATTTTTGGCCAAATTAGCAGTTTTGCTAAGTCTCCCTCGTTACAGTCTATCTAATCCCCCAAAAAAATGTAATAGCTTGCAGTTTACCAGTCCTTTGATTTGGTGGTGGCTGCATTAGTTTTCTCAGGCTTCATTTTCACCTATTAATCCTGATAATAACACACTTCTTGTCCTTGAGAGACTAAGCAATTGTCCTCCATTGTATCTATGGTAGCAGCCATGGTAGTCGCCAAGGCTGGCTTCAAACATTTGTGCCTTTGTTTATCTCCATAACATGTGAGATGATGGGATTTGTAGATTACACAGTATAGATTACATACTTTAAGTTTAGCTGTCAGGACGTGATGAGGACACTGCATTTTTACAAGATCAACAAATATTTTTTGTAAGAATGCAGCCCCCCACATCTAATGCCATGTACACGATCGGAATGCCGCCAGCAAAACTTCCATGAGAGCTTTTTGTTGGAAAATGCGACCGTGTGTATGCTCCATCGGTCTCAAAAGATTGAGAGCAGGTTCTCTATTTTTCAGTCGGAAAAAGTTCATATCCGAAAATGCGATCGTCTGTATGCAATTCGGACATGCAAAAAATCATGCATGCTCGGAAACAATTCGACGCATGCTCGGAAACATTGAACTTCATTTTCTCGGCCTGTCATAGTGTTGTACGTCACTGCGTTCTTGACAGTTGAGAGTTCAGAGAACCTTTATGTGACCGTGTGTATGCAAGACAAGCTTGAGCAGAATTCCGTCGGAAAAACCATCCAAGATTTTTCGGACGGAAATTCCTCTTGTGTGTACGCGGCATTAGGACTGGTGGACTGCAATATATGTAACATTTGTTGACAACACTGTTCCTCTACTATAAGGAATTATAGTACAGAACAGGATCCAATATAGAACATCCTTGGAGAACTCTCCTATTCCATTCTTTTTATATCCTGCCTCTGTTATACACATATAGGAACCAATCACATTTTAGTTTACTGAGGTTAGATCAGTAAATGTTGTCCAAGATCGCCATTGGCTTCATTGCATGCCTTCTATTGAGGTTTCTTACAAATGAACACCAGCAGGGCCGGACTGGCCTACCGGGATACCGGGATATTTCCCGGTAGGCTGCCTGCCCTGGGGCCGCTTTGCGGCTTCTGTGCTCTCCTCTCATGCTCCTGTGAACACGGAGCTGGCCGGGTCTGTGTTCGGCGGCCGCTCCGTAACACGGTCCCGCCCCCCTAGACCGGCTCATGTGATAGTAGATAGAAGAATCCACCTATCACACAGTCGGTCTAGGGGGGCGGGACCGTGTTACAGAGCGGGAGCGGCCGCCGAACACAGACCCGGCCAGCTCCGTGAAACACAGGAGAGATGCCTGTGAGTAAACTGTGTGCCTGGATGGGGGATCAGCAGGGGGGCCGCATATAAAGGAAATGAGCTGTCTATATTCCTCCATGCAGCCGCTGAATGCTTGGAGGAGGGAGAGGAGGAGAATCAAGCATTCAGCGGCTGCATGGAGGAATATAGACAGCTCATTTCCTCTATCTGCGGCCCCCCTGCTGATCCCCCATCCAACTTCTTTTACTGCCCCCCCCCCCCCTTCTCCTTGTGCTCCCCTCCAGTGCTCTCCTCCCCCACCACACTCTCCAGCCCCCCCCCACAGTTCCCTCAACCCCTGTTCTTTCTGCCCCCCCCTCCCCATCCTTCTCTAGCCCCCCCCCACCTCCCCCCCCCTCCCCCCATCCTTCTCTCCCCCCCCCACAGCCCCCCCCCACAGTGCTCTCCTGCCCCCCGCAGTGCTCTCCACCCCCACCCCCCACAGTGCTCTCCAGCCCCCCGCAGTGCTCCCCCCCCCACCCCCCACAGTACTCTCCAGCCCCCCGCAGTGCTCCCCAACCCCCACAGTACTCTCCAGCCCCCTGTGCTCCCCCCCCACAGTGCTCTCCACCCCCCCGCAGTGCTCTCCACCCACCGCAGTGCTCTCCACCCCCCCGCAGTGCTCTCCAGCCCCCATCCCAGTGCTCTCCAGCCCCCATTCCAGTGCTCCCCACCCCCCACAGTGCTCTCCAGCCCCCCCGTGCTCCCCACCCCCCACCGTGCTCTCCAGCCCCCACCGTGCTCTCCACCTCCCCCCGTGCTCTCCAACCCCCACCCCCCACAGTGCTCTCCACCCCCTCTGTGCTCTCCAGCCCCCCCTCTGTGCTCTCCAGCCCCCCGTGCTCCCCACCCCCCACAGTGCTCTCCAGCCCCCTCCGTGCTCTCCAGCCCCCACCGTGCTCTCTACCCCCCACAGTGCTCTCCAGCCCCCGTGCTCTCCACCCTTGTTCTTTTTTTTCTCCCCCACCAGTGCTCTCACAAGCTCCCCCCAGCACTCTCCACTCCCCCCTGCATTTTGCCCCCACCCATGTGCTCTCCAACCCCACCAGTGCTCTCCAGTCCCCCGTGCTTTCCACCCCTGTACTTCTGGCCCCCATGGGTTCTCTCAAGCTCCCCCCATTGCTCTCCACTCCCCCCTGCTCTTTGTACCCCCCAGTGCTCTCCAGCCCTGTTTTTCTGCCCCCCCCCCCAGTGCTCTCAAGCTCCCGTCTAGTGCTCTTCGCCACCCCACACCCGTGCTCTCCACCCCTGTTATTTTTTCCCCCCCCTCCAGTGCTCTGCACTCCCCACCCCCTGTAATCTCCACTCCCCCCTGCTCTTTGCCCCCACCCATGTGCTCTCCAACCCCGCCAGTACTCTCTGCTCCCCCTTCTCTCCAGCTCCCACCCAGTGCTCTCCACTTCCCCAGGACCAGGGGACAGGCTGACTGGGGCCGGAAAGTGAGGACGGCTGAAGGTGCAGGTGGCCAAGGACCACTCCATCTCACACCAAACAGATCCTCTGGAAGGAACACTGTCCCCATCCAAAACGAGAACAGCCCCTGCCTGCTGCTGGCCATCATGGATATCCTGCTGGCATGCAAGGTACTGTACCGAGCATCAACAACACACCTTCCCACAGACAGGGACTGCAGACGGAGACATGGGGCACAGGAGAGGCTGCATTCATGGGCACAGTGAGGCTACATTCATGGGCACAGTGAGACTGCTTTCACGGCACAGTAAAGCTGCATTTGATGGGCACAGTGAGGCTGCATTGATGGGCACGGTGAGGCCGCAATGGTGGGCACGGTGAGGCCGCAATGGTGGGCACAGTGAGGCCACAATGGTGTGCACAGTGAGGCCACATTCACAGGCAGAGTAAAGCTGCATTTGATGGGCACAGTGAGGCTTCATTTGATGGGCACAGATGAGGCTGCATTTGATGGGCACAGTGAGGCTGCACTGGGCACAGTGAGGCTGCATTTGATGGGCACTGGCGAGGCTGCATTTGATGGGCACAGTGAGGCTGCATTTGATGGGCACTGGTGGTGAGGCTGCATTGAGCTCTTGTATCATGTCTGCAGTCTCTGACCATCTCCTGTATCATGTCTGCAGTCTATGAGGGAGTCTGAAGAGGAGTCAAGAGTGGGAGCGCCGCCAGGATGGGGATCATGGGAGAAGTCAGACGTGTGTGGACTGTGGAGAGGAGACTATAGGATAAAACCAGAGCCACCAAGCTGGAGCCGACTGACTGAGCCCTGCTTGGTGCACCTGAGAGGAGGTCAGTGACAGCACTGCCAGGCCAGTCTGAAGGGGAGTCACTGATGTAAGGGGGGAGTGAGTACAATAATGTAAGGGGGCACTGATATAAAGGGTTTCCCCCTTATATCAGTAACCCCCCCCCCTTACCTTAGTGTATTCTTTCTGCGGAATGTGGTCCCCCCCCCCCCCCACGTTCTGAGTTCCTGGGGTCCCCCTTGATGATTGACCACTTTTAACTGGAATTTAACTGGACTTTTAACTGGAATATATATATATAAAATCTATCTATCCCTATGTGATTTAATATCTGTCTTTTTTTTTATAATACACTCTTCGAATGTGCTTTAAAATATATGGTTTTCCCTTTCTCGAACTAGAAAATAATGACGTTATGCTGTTGCGCTGGTATAATAATGCTGTGGGGCTGGTATGAAATTTTTTCCAGGGCTGAATTTTATTCCCAGTCCGGCCCTGAACACCAGCAAGTCTTCATGTTTTCTTCTGGTAAAATGTTACAGAAGGTGATGCAACATCTCATAACACTTAAACAAATACAATTAGAACTACAGTGCATGTGCTCAGTATTGTGAACATAAAATATACCACAGATTACACAAAGAAACAAGTTTACCATAACCTGTTCTGTCAAGTACAATATAATGAATACAATATGTATCACTATGATAGATCTGGATATTACCTTCAAATATAACAGATTCTTTGCACATTACAGAGGTAGTTCTGGCAACATACAAACATATAATCCACAGGTTTCTGAAAGTCACATCCCGTTACTCATCCCTCTCATTTATATAGCCACTAGAAGCTAATATTGGCGTTGGCATTGTTATCCTACTAGAATGCCTACTCAGGAGCTTGTTTTTTGATTTGAGCCAGTTTATGCAAGACACGCTGCTCTATTTGTGCGCTAGACAAGTTTGGCACATTAAGGTCAAACATTCATTGCTTTGAGTCCTTAAAGAATCAAACTGAATGACAATCTTCCAATATAAAGTATAAAAAAAAAAAGACAAAGTTTGGATAACTTTTAACAGTTGGTGCTCCAATAGCAAGATCATCATCAGGCATAAAGTTGGTGAATATCACCAGGAGAGGGCGCCATGCGCTGCTGTGGCACTGTGGGAAACCTACTGCATTGTAAAGATGGGCTCTAAACTATCCGGCTTAAAGAGGAAAGCTCAAATGGTAGCCATTAATGAGATGTATTATATTATTCATTTCAGTTCACACACCAGGAGCTTTTCCTTATTTTTGGATATCACAGGGTACTCTCAATCCACCGCGTCACAAATCTCATCCACCACTTCATTGAAGATACTTGGCTGATCTGCATATACATGGTGAGAGGCACCTTTGATGGCCTGGGGATAGGAAAATATTAGTGAGGTTTACCAATACATGTATATAAAGATCTAATTTAGGCATCACCACAAATAGTATATGAATAGGTATAAATTATCATATTTCATCGCTTACACAAAACATAGATGGTGAGGACGTCTAGACCCAGTTGCTTAGTAGTTTGTTTCCCATGCCTATCCTCAAATACCATTTACATGCATGTTTTGCAAGTACCTCACATACTTACTTGTCGAAGTGTTAAAGTGATACTAAACTCTAATTTTTTTTCGATTAAAAATAACAAACATGTTATACCTATTTTCTCTGAGTAGTGATTTTGCACAGAGCAGTCCGGATCCTCCTCTTCTTGGGTCCCTCACTGGCTCTCTCTGCCCCTCCTTCCTGCAGAGTGCCCCCACAGCAATCAGCTTGCTATGGGGTCACCTGATCAGAGGCTCTGTGTGTCCATTCAGACACAGAACTGCAGCCCGGCCCACGCCCCCTTTCTTTATTGGCTCACTTACTTTGACAGCAGCGGGAGCCAATTGGGCCCTGCTGCGCTCTCAGCCAATAAGGAGGGAGAGTCCAGGACAGCCAAGACTCTAGTGCAACATCGCTGGATCGAGATGGGGCTCAGGTAAGTATTAGGTGGGCTGCACACAGAAGGTTTTTTATCTTAATGCATAGAATGTATTAAGATAAAAAAAAACTTCTGACTTTACAACCACTTTAATGTCTTAGCAAAGCTATTTAGTGGATAGCAAAAAAAACTGTTTCTTTGCAGCGATGTGATGACTTGTTTGAAAATCTCTCCTATAGGCCGACATAAGAGGAAGAAATGGTCTTTGCTGACATAACTGAATAGGTTCCAGTTTTTCAGAACTGAACACATGGCACAAAACAATCATAATGATAGCCTCTGGCTATGGGACCTCCACTCTTCCCTCTAACGGGTTTCACTCAGCGAAACCCATTAGAGGAGGTCCCATAGGTGGGGACCGTCACTGTAGTTGTTTTCTGACAGTAAACCCAGGCCTATGTGATGTCATCAGTGTGCGTCATCTCCTCCCTTCCTTCCTGTTCATTTGTAGTGCAAACGGTTCTGCTTTCCTTCTGCACCCAGTGCTTAAAGAAGAAGTTAACCCATCTAAAAAAAATCAAAAAATAAAAATAAACCCTGCAAGGCAAAGGCATAATGAGCTAGTATGCATAGCATACTAGCTCATTATGAATAACTTACCTGAGAACGAAGCCCCCGAAGCGGTCCTTCTTCATCTCCGCCGCTGCCATGTATCCCGGAGTGACTTCCGGGTCTCACGGCTCCGGCGCTGTGATTGGCCGGAGCTGTGATGACGTCCCGCACATGTGCACGGGAGCCGCCACTAACAGCATATCGCCGTTAGCAGTGGCGTGCTCAGTGCGCCGCATGCGCCGTAGACAGCGGTGCCTGCTGTCTTTTTGCAAATATCCCCTAAACCGTGTAGGTTTAGGAGATATTTCTTGGACCTACAGGTAAGCCTTAATCTAGGCTTACCTGTAGGTCAAAGTGTTCTGTAAGGGTTTACAACCACTTTAAAGTGCTTCTAAAAGGCTCAAGATTTTTAAACTTTTTTAAAAAAAATAAAAAAAACTTCTCTATGCAGCAGCCCCCCTCCTAACACTTACCTGAACCTTACCTTCCTCCAGTGCTGTGCATGAGTGCCTTGGCTCTCTGGGGACGCTCCCTCCTCATAGGCTGAGACAGCAGCAGGAGCCATTAGCTGTCAATCACAGCCATTCAGCCAATGAGGAGAGAGAAGGGCAGGGGCCGAGCCGCAGCTGTGTGTGTGAATGGACACACAGAGCAGCAGCTTGGGAATAAGCCTGCTCGGCTGCCCCCATAACAAGGTGCTTGCACTGTGGGAACCCAGCAGGAGGGAGGGGCCAGTAGCGCTAGCAGGAGGACCTGAGAAGAGGAGGAACGGGGCTGCCCCATGCAAAACCACTGCACAGAGCAGGTAAGTATAACATGTTTTTTTGTTTTAAATGTAAAAAAAAAAAATCCAAAGCTCTAATATCACTTTATGCCAGGGGGGGAAGGATTTGGCTTAGCAGCAGATAAGGATACCATTACATGCATCCTAGAATTGAACACTTATTGTTTTCTTCCAAACTCCTGGCTGGCTAAGCATCTTTCCATTAAAAACAAATATGTTTTGGTGCAGCAACTCTTCCAACATATAGAAGAAGCCATTAGGATCTGGGCAATGTACAGTTAAATCCCTGGATTTTTTACAGTCCAAATATGTGCCATACCTTTAAGAAACTTATGTTGTGAAATAATTACTGCTTTGGACTAAAACTGCTATGACCACCCAATAAGCCATGTTTGACCACATGAGCACCAGCATCCCATAATGCCCCCTGTGTACTGGCATCTTTGTACCACTGCTGTATGAACAAACACTTTAATAATAAGTGTATGTAAACTATTCATATTTATATTCATATTTTTTGCTCACCAAATAGTCTGTTAAATATACCATAATACTGTTAGAAATGCAAAAAAAAAATTAAAATAATAAATTCTGTTTGTATAGTCAGAAAACGTGTGAGCTAATAACATCCGGTGTGCTCTTCCTCTGTGAACACTTACTAGTTAGCATTGATCCCAGCTTACTTAGTTGACTACAAAACACCTCCCTTATGGAAGAGGGGGAGGTGTTATATAGTCCTAACACACCCCCTTCCAAGGAAGACTAGGAACACCTCCTAGATGCAGTATGGTACAGGAAGTGTGTTCCTGGCAGGATCACCTAGTCAAAAAGTGTAGGAAAAAAGAAGAAAGAAAAAGAGGAAGGAAAAAGAAGGCGGAAGGAAAAAGAAGAAAGAAAAGGAGGAAGGAAAAAGAAGGCGGAAGGAAAAAGAAGAAAGGAGGATGGAAAAAAGAAGAAAGGAGGAAGGAAAAAAAGAAAGAAGAAGCCAAATTCAGCGATCACATCTAAGCTGCAATACATTACATTTTTGTTCCTGGGTTTTTAATACAGATTGAAAACCCAACTCCATGACAATGAAAAAAAAAAACACTCTTCAACCCCCACCCCCTGCACTGCAAGGGTTATTTGCTTGTTATGTCCAGGGGTATTATAGGGGGTATTATAGTGATTGTAAAGGCAGAAAGTTTTTTTTTATAAAAAACCTTCTGTGTGCAGCCCCCCCCCCCCCTCATACTTACCTGACCCTCCTCTCTATCCAGTGATTAACCACTACGCGCCCGCGCTATAGCCGAAAGACGGCTGCAGCGCGGACGCTCTGTGCTGGGAGGACGTCCCTGGACGTCCTCCTGTTTACTTCCCTAATGCGCGCTCCTGAGAGCGCGCATCGGGGAACGTTCTGTGCTGGCCGTGTCCGTCGGACACAGCCGGTCACAGATCGCTGTAAACGGCCAATCACAGCGGCCGTTTACAGCGAGATCGGGCTGTCCAATGAGAGATGATCTCATATGTTTGCATATGCAAACATATGAGATCATCTGTCAGCGCCGCTCTGCCTCCTCACACAGACAGCGTGTGAGGAGGGAGAGAGGAACGGCGCCGGCGCCGTAAGTATAAAAAAAAATAAAAAAAAATAAAGTGATCTGTCCCGCTGCCACCTGTCATCAGTACCACCTGTCCCCAGAGTGCCATCCGTGCCACCTGTCCCCAGTACCACCTGTCCCCAGTACCACCTGTCCCCAGAGTGCCATCTGTCCCCAGTGCCACCTGTCCCCAGTACCACCTGTCCCCAGTGCCATCCGTGCCATCTGCCAGTGCCACCTGTCCCCAGAGCCACCTGTCCCCAGTGCCACATCAGTGCCACGTCAGTGCCATCTATCATCAGTGCCACGTCAGTGCCATCTGTCATCAGTGCCACGTCAGTGCCATCTGTCATCAGTGCCACGTCAGTGCCATCTGTCATCAGTGCCACGTCAGTGCCATCTGTCATCAGTGCCACGTCAGTGCCACGTCAGTGCCATCAGTGCCATCTGTCATCAGTGCCACGTATCAGTGCCATCTGTCAAAAGTGCCACCTGTCAGTGTCACGTGCCATCTGTTATCAGTGGCACGTGTCATCAATGCCACGTATCAGTGCCATCTGTCATCAGTGTCACGTGTCATCAGTGCCACGTATCGGTGCCATCTGTCATCAGTGCCACGTATTAGTGCCATCTCTCATCAGTGCCACGTATTAGTGCCACATGATATCAGTGCCACGTATAAGTTCCATCTGTCAGCAGTGCCACATATTAGTGCCATCTGTCAGTGTCACGTGTCATCAGTGCCCCCGTATTAGTGCCATCTGTCATCAGTGTCACGTGTCATCAGTGCCCCGTATTAGTGCCATCTGTCATCAGTGTCACGTGTCATCAGTGCCCCGTATTAGTGCCATCTGTCATCAGTGCCACATCAGTGTCACGTGTCATCAGTGCCACCTGTTATCAGTGCCACGTCAGTGTCACGTGTCATTGTCCTGGTGCTCCAGGGCCTTCAAAAGTGTACTAGGTAGTCAACAATTTAGATGTGTAATTTATGCTCCTAGAACACGTGATGGCGCTCCCTGCATGTTGGGCCTCTCTAAGTGGCCAGGCTGTGTAAAAGTCCCACACATGTGGTATCGTAATACTCAGGAGGAGTAGCAGAATTTATTTTGGGGTGTCATTTGTGGTATACACATGCCATGTGAGAGAAATAACCTATTACAATGACAATTTTGTGGAAAAAAATAAAAAATAAAAAAATAATTCATTTTGCAAAGAATTGTGGGAAAAAAATGACAACATCAAAAAGCTCACCATGCCTCTTACTAAATACCTTGGAATGTCTACTTTCAAAAAAGGGGTCATTTGGGGGGTATTTGTACTTTCCTGCTTGTTCGGGTCACAAGAAATGAGATAGGCCACCAGTACATCAGATGTGATCAATTTTGTATAATTCGCACCACAGTTTGTAGAGTCTGTAACTTTCACAAAGACCAAATAATATCCACTAATTTGGGTTATTTTTACCAAAGATATGTGGCAGTATAAATTGTGGCCAAAATTTATGAAGAAAAATTAATAATTTGCTAAATTTTATCACAGAAACAAAGAAAAATGTTTTTTTTTTTTTCAAAATTTTCGGTCTTTTTTCATTTATAGCGCAAAAAATAAAAAACCCAGAGGTGATCAAATACCACCAAAAGAAAGCTCTATTTGTGGGAAAAAAAGGACAAAAAATTCATTTGGGTTCAGTGTTGCATGACTGAGTAATTGTCATTCAAAGTGTGAGAGCACCGATAAGCTGAAAATTGGTCTGGGCAGGAAGGGTGTTTAAGTGCCCAGTAAGCAAGTGGTTAAACAAAATTGTCACACACTGCCCCCCCCCCCCTAAATGACCGCTCCAAAATGTAAGGGAAAAAAAAGCTGGCTATTACATTTAAAAGCAGAACATGACAGTCACTGCCAGCAAGCGAGGGAGCCTGTCTGTACAGACCGCCCCCTCACTGTGTATACTGCTCTCCTGCAATTCTCCACCACAAACCCCCTCACAGTGACTGGTTGCTCCTATCAACCAATGCAAAAAACAGATGCAACAACAGACCGTTCGTCCGTTTACATCCGTTGTTCATCCGATCCTTTTTTTTAACGGATGAAAACAAGGGCTTTTATCCGTTCAAAAAAACTGATGTTAACAGAAGCGGATGAAAATAGATGATCATCCATTGTCATCCATTCTTCTATAGGAATGCATTGATGTCCATTTTTCAACTGTCAACGGATAGAGGAAAAACAGACGAACGGTCCGTATGTGTGGAAGGGGCCTGTGAGGTTTACAACCACTTTAATCTCACGGAGTTGGTGTGTAGGTATAGTATAGGTGGGCCTGTGAGCTACTGCCATGTGAACAAAGCAGCATTTGTTCTGCAGAGCTGGGTAAGCTCAATATAGATGGTTCCAGCGTGTACATATAAAGGAAACTTTGTGCCCGTGAAAACCTGCTGTACGTTTCCCCTATTCTACAAAAACATGGAGGTGATATATACGTGTTCAGTTTTCAGTTGTGCCTAAAAAATATGTATTCATATGGGTAATGCTTGTGTTGTGGCAGATGAAACCTGTGCCGCCTTTTCTAGGTTTGATCAATCCTAAAATTAGTTACAATTTTTTCAATCATAATATGTTGTGCTTGTATAGCCAGTCTATATGGGACAGTTATATAATCTACTGTTGAAGGATGGCACAGCTCACAGATGCACACCGACGGGTCTCATCTCTTGGCAATACATGACAGGTTGATTCTCACCAAACTACTAATACATTTATTGAAAACTCATGTAGAGACAGAGGCCTACAATTACTCTGGTCTCTACATGAGATTTCAATAAAGGCATTAAAGTGGAGTTCCACCCACTTTTACAACTCTTCAGCATCCCTCACTAAACTGTGCACTGTAAACAAATTGGATATTTTTTTTATTTTTTTTTCAGCACACTGAAAAGATCTGTAGATCTGCTGTATTCATTTTTCACTTCCTCCTCCCTGGCCGCGGCCCATCGCATCATTTCCTGTTTGCAATGCCTCCTGGGAAGGGGCAGCAACTTCCTCTCAAACTGCCGTTGCTATGGAAACCTGACCTGAAACCTATTACACTGCTTATGCTGCACTGAGCATGTACGAGATCTGCAAGGATGAGATCCAGGAAGAAATACAGTCTGGCTTCAGATGCCCACACTTAAGATGGCCACAGCCTGCTGCAAGTTTATAAATTAACAAACTACTGCTAAAAACTAACAAAACAGACCTTAGTTTACAGACTAACTTTACTAGAATACATTAAGCTTGTGTATTATAGGGGTATTTTTATTTAAAAAGTATAATTTCGGCCGGAACACCGCTTTAAGAACAGCTCAGGGAGTGCAGTAATATACTAGCTGAACAAATGATATTATACTGAAATCATAGTAACAAAAATGGTTAAAGCGTATTTAAACCCAAAAACAAAAATGGAATATATTGGAGTTTACAGGTCCGTAGATAGAATCACAGAACATGCCAAAAAATATTGCATCAGTTATGTGATGTTTGCAGACAGAAAACACCTTTTCAGGCTCTTACCAGTGTATGCACATAAGAGTCAGGTCGTAGATCTTTGGCCTTTTCCCCCGTGCTGCTGTCAATCCAGGTCTCTGCCCCATAGATGAATGTGATAGGAAGGCTTTTAGGAATCAAGTTAAGACGAGGCAACATCGGTCGCTTAGCCCAGCCAAACCTCTCCATCATGGTTTTGAAAGCACTTTCACCACTAACAGGAACATAAAGGAAAAGTTCATGATACATTTTACACCACATACAAAGATACATGGCAAATAATTCAGCTATTCTCTAAGTGCCACCCAACTGCATAATGTTTAATAACTGGATCGGCTATGTTAGCATAAGTGATGCATATGCCGACAAAAGCAAAATCTATCTCTGGTTTGTACATGTTTCAGATATGTATGTGGGCTGCAACAGAAATACAGTATATATGCTGATGTCCTTCTCTGACAGCACAACATGGTGAGTTTCCCTTACTTGCCCATTTCAAAGCAGGTCTATATACACTTTTTTCATTAGACTCATCAGAAGTTAGTAAGCTACTCACACAGAGCTATTTGGTTGAGACAATGTATAGTATAGAACGGTATACATTCTCCAGGCACTGCTTGCCTGCATGGTCGAAAACCCAACATAGATCCATTGTTCAGGTACATGCATATGTGAACTTGTGCAGAATGTTCTTTACATTATGTGTATTAGCATGCATGGACTTACTCAAGCATTGGTCTATCTGCTTTAAAAGGCTATAGTCATATTATATGTGCTGAAAGATTTTCATTTTGTCTTAAGCCAGCCATAGATGGATCGAAATTTGGCCAGTTCAGCAGGGATTCATATGTGGCCATTCTCATTCGACAGAAGTTAATCCTTAGATTGACTTCTGCTGAACAGGAACGTTTGAAAACTTGTCGATTAGTGGGGCTGCAGCTGCTGATTATTGTATTCTGATGCTGGCTAAAAAGAAGAATGTTCTATGGCTAGCTTTAGGAATCTTGACGCATACTCTCCATTTCTCTGACTCCAATTAGTGTGGCACTTGCCTGTTTCCTGTGTAGCGCCCTGCTCCTAATGAGCAGACGATATTATTTTTGTAAATTTAAGTTTGTCTGAAGCTGCAGTTTGGCTCAGACTAATTATGTCAAAGTTCTGGTTTCTGTTCAGTTCAGCTGGGTTGTGCTAGTTTCCACTTGGCCATGGGTGTCGCTGTCACCACCGGTAAGTGTTGGAAATGCAACAGGCTGAATGCATTGGGTACCCCTTTACTCAAAAACAGCCCAGTGGGAGTGGTCTACCCACTGTGCATTCTTGAGAAGGGTATTTAAGGTACAGGCACCATTTTATGGGGTTCGTTATCCAGACCACGTGGCCCTCCTGGCCTGGGGTGTGTGCTGCCTTTTTCTATGTCTCGGGGCCGGCTGGCCCGAGGCTTCGCAACTAAAGGGTGGGCCCAGAAGTCCTGGGGCCTACTAATCCAGGGGTGGTCCTGTGCTGTCTTGCCTGCGGGGAGAAGCCAAGTGACTGGAGGATCCAGGGGAGGACTTTTTTCAGGAGAGGACAGAGCAACAAGGCTGGTATCTCTGGAAGAGCCTGGAGACCCAGTTGGAGGACGCATCCCGGGTCACCTACCACACAGTACCGTCGGACTGGCTGAAAGAAACTGGTACTGTATGACATTTATCTAATTTTACAACAAGTCGCTGGTTGTGTATTCCCGTGGCAGAGGATTGCACAACGGTTCCGCTAAGTTGACAAGTCTGTGGCAGAGACTTTGACTGAGCATCTCATCGGCTGCTAGGTCAGTGAGAGGGGCCTATCAGGTGGTTGCTAGATCCAGTCTGTGGAAGCTGTTTGTCCTCTGGATCAAAGAAATACCTATAACCCACAAATTACAAGGTACCCGAATCCCATTTAACCCTCTATCCCTCTATTGCAAATTTATGTTTTTTTCTAATAAATATTTGGAAAAATGACTAAGTGTTGGAGACAATATTCTTTAACCAACTCTTTAATGGGACCCCTAGGACGGACACAGTGAAAAGGTGAGGTAACCGTAAGCCCAACAAAAAACAGCAGCTCCTTTGGGGGTCAGTGCTACACCTGGTACCTACCATCCTTTAAATGTCTTGAGCTTTCCTCCTAATTCTTGAAGTATGCCTGATCCCCTAATCCTGACTTGACAGATAGTACCTGAAGTATGACCTTAACCCTCTACTATAAAGATTCCAGATGCCTAACCTCCCAAACACATTGTTCCGCCTTTACTCATCACTTCATCAGTTAGAGGTGCAGTAAATACTGCACTCTTCAACTTCAGTTATCACCAGGTACAATGACACAAGGCTGAATTATTAGCTATATACTATACTCTTTATAATAATCAAAACCTTTTTTTTTTTTTTTTATCTGAGGTCATCTTATATTAATCTGGTCTAAGTTGGTTTTATCCTCTCTTATACAATGTATGATGCAATCTTTTGAGTAGTTAGATCCATGCTAAAATTGTTTTAGTTAAACTACATTTAGTTCATGTTGGAACTACAACTCAATATTATTACCATAAATGTGATCTTTTCTTTTGCTGCCAGCATATGTACACTAATTGTTAAAATGCAATAAACAAAATTCGACAATAATTAGCAGCTATAAATTTCATGGCAGCAGTTGTTCAGCAAAGTGCTGACTGCATTTCCTCATATCTCAAATGAAAGCATTCTACAAAGCTCTTTGTAAAGTGGAATCATAAAAACATGAGACACCAGGCATCTAAAACATGCAAAAACTATGTAAAATAATAGGCAAATTTTACAATGAAAATTAAAAAATAACTTAAAACAAATCTTTTCAATTCAACCTACCTTGGTGTCTGAGCATTGCAGTGGTAAATGTATTCCATTATGGTGTCGTCCTCAAAGAACTCCTCAAATTTCCTTTTTAAGTCTGGACGAAATCGCTGCACCAATCTTGGACCTGGTAATTAACAGTTATACAGCTGAACATGTGTTGCCTCTTTTCAAGGCCAAAATATAGCATCTTTTAGCAATTTATTTAATAGTATTTATTAAACTTGCTTAAAATTTCTTCATCAATATTATTATCTGAATTTACCAAGGTAAGTGAAAAATTTGATTGAATACATACGTCGCTACCTTTGGGGGCATGGATGGATACACTTTTGCCTGGACTCACAAGTGTGCCTAAATGACCACAAAACCCATTCTGTGAATTTATCCAGTGCAAGAATGAGTGCCTCCTTAAATTTCATAGCAACGTGCATATTGGCAGCAGAACCCAGTGTCTACACTTGTTCAACCCCTTGTAACCGGTGCCTCCCAGTTCTTTAAGGGGTTTAGGATGCAGGAGGTGGGGCAGGGTTTATGATCATGTGCCCGCCATGATTGGCAGTCACATGATCGGAAAGCTTTTCGTTAGCTGCCAGTAAATGTGTCGGGAGCGCACAGGGCGCGCTCTTGGCACAGCTGCATTTGCACTGATGCACACAAATATGCGTCCTCTCAGCACCAAGGCCCACCTGCCGAGGGGCCACATATTTGTGTGCGAGCGGCGCTAAGAGGTTAAAGATGAAGCGCCTCATAGACTGCATGCCTGAATCTTCAAATGCCCTTGTCTAATGCTACATTAAAGTGACACTAAACTATATCCTTAATCTCCAAAAAGAATCCATACACATCTGCTTAATGACCCTGTAATCTATTTTTCAGAAAATGGTTTCTTCGATGGAGGAAGGCTACGTTCCTACATACAGTGGGACCATGGAGAAAAAATGTAGCCACCTTCTCACAAAAGGTTTGATCACAGCAGGAATTAAAAAAAAAAAAAAAAAGGTATTTTGAGATTTGGGGGAAGGCTGAGAGCAATAGAAGGGATTTTAGTGGCACAACAGCAATCCAATGCCTCACTCTACCTAACATTCAGTGCAACAATGTGTACCTGTCTACTAGTTCAAAATGTTACTTTTCAATGCAGATTTTCTTTTCTGGTGTGACCACTTCTCACAGCTACATACAGTTATACATCATATACTGCTTTGAGGGCCAATTCACACCACATGTAGCCCAGTGCATTTTTTTCTTGCATCAAAAACGCATGAAAAGTAGGTTATATGGTTTTCAATGGCTTAGTTCATACCATGGCTTGCAGTTCCAGTTTTTTCCTGCACTGGACTGTACTGGAAAGCAGCATCAAAAACACACCTAAATGCATTAAAACCACACTGGAATGCACATGCCCTTATTTAAATGTTAAGAAAAAAAAAAAAAAAAAAAAAAAAGCAATGGACTGCATCAAAAACACACTGGAACTTATCAAATGCATCCAGACTGCGTTTCCACGGTGTGAATTGGCCCTAAATCAAGACATGATGTAGATCTACTTTTTGTTAATAGGAATTTTTAAGCATTTGTAATGACAATATCGGATTTGTTGCCTCTGAAGCCTGCTTGGTTTCTAAGGTATCCAATAAACTATTAGACAGAATGGTAAATGCAGTGTTCAGCAGTGCACTATAGTTTTTAGAACCCCAGGGGTCCCCCTTCTCAGGTACTAGGTATACAGTGCTTGTATTCCACTGGTAAGGTTTGCTTTATCTTTACCTTCTTAATTTAGGTCATGGATCTTCTCTGGAAAGTTTTCACCTACATATCTAACAGAATCCGTTGGGGGGTAACCTTCATATTGTAATGCTTGAACAATGGACTCTTACTTTTCCTGCTCCATTCTCCATAAAGTTATAAAACTGAAAAATCCACCAAGGAGGAAAGATTTCCCCCGTAATGGTGTTCATATGGGGCTGCAACAATGGCTATTCAGTTTCCGCAGTAGATGCTGGAGTCTGGACTGAGTGCACATATTGGGGGGGGGGGGGGGACTGCTTCCTTAACCAGTAGGTGTACATTAATAGTAAGAACTCACCCCAAGGTCCTGCTGCTCTCACAACAGCCAAAGGATTGGATCGTCCAAGAACTGCGGCAATAGCTTTAACCCATGCTGGAGGAGAACGCACCTCACTGGGGTCTGTTGGCAAGGCTGGGAAGCCCCATGGATCAACAAGAATGAGATGTTTCACTCTGAAATTTGTTAAATAAACAGAATAAAATGTACATATGGGCAAGAATTTCTTGCATGGCAATATAATCTGTGACAGAAATTATCCACAAAAATGGCAAAAATGATATATACATACGCACACAGTATCTCACAAACGTGAGTACATACCTCACATTTTTGTAAAATATTTTATTGTATCTTTTAATGTGACAAAACTGAAGAAATTACACTTTGCTACAATGTAAAGTAGTGAGTGTACAGCATGTATAACAGTGTAAATTTGCTGTCCCTTCAAAATAACTCAACACACAGCCATTAATGTCTAAATCGCTGGCAACAAAAGTGAGTACACCCCTAAGTGAAACTGTCCAAATTGGGCCCAATTAGCCATTTTCCCTCCCCGATGTCATGTGACTCGTTAGTGTTACAAGGTCTCAGGTTTGAATAGGGAGGGGGTGTGTTAAATTTGGTGTTATCGCGCTCACTCTCTCATACTGGTCACTGGAAGTTCAACATGGCACCTCATGGCAAAGAACTCTCTGAGGATCTAAAAAAAAAAAAAAAAAGAATTGTTGCTCTACATAAAGATGGCCTAGGCTATAAGATTGCCAAGACCCTGAAACTGAGCTGCAGCATGGTGGCCAAGAACATACAGCGTTTTAACAGTACAGGTTCCACTCAGAACAGGCCTCGCCATGGTTGACCAAAGAAGTTGAGTGCACGTGCTCAGTGTCATATCCAGAGGTTGTCTTTGGAAATAGACATATGAGTGCTGCCAGCATTGCTGCAGAAGTCGAAGGGGTGGGGGGGGGGGGTCAGACTGTCAGTGCTCAGACCATACGCCGCATACTGCATCAAATTGGTCTGCATAGCTGTCATCCCAGAAAGAAGCCTCCTTCTATAGATGATGCACAAGAAAGCCGAAAAACAGTTTGCTGAAGACAAGCAGACTAAGGACATGGATTACTGGAACCATGTCTTGTGGTCTGATGAGACCAATATAAACTTATTTGGTTCAGATGGTGTCAAGCGTGTGTCGTGGAAACCAGGTGAGGAGTACAAAGACAAGTGTGTCTTGCCTACAGTCAAGCATGGTGGGGGGGGGGGGGAGTGTCATGGTCTGGGGCTGCATGAGTGCTGCTGGCACTGGGGAGCTACAGTTCTTTGAGGGAATCATGAATGCCAACATGTACTGTGACATACTGAAGCAGAGCATGATCCCCTCCCTTTGGAGACTGGGCCGCAGGGCAGTATTCCAATATGATAACGACCCCAAACACCTCCAAGATGACCACTGCCTTGCTAAAGAAGCTGAGGCTAAAGGTGATGGACTGGCCAAGCATGTCTCCAGACCTAAACCCTATTGAGCATCTCAAAATGGAAGGTGGAGGAGCACAAGGTCTCTAACATCCACCAGCTCTGTGATGTCGTCATGGAGGAGTGGAAGAGGACTCCAGTGGCAACATGTGAAGCTCTGGTGAACTCCATGCCCAAGAGGGTTAAGGCAGTGCTGGAAAATAATGCTGGCCACACAAAATATTGACACTTTGGGCCCAATTTGGACATTTTCACTTAGGGGTGTACTCACTTTTGTTGCCAGCGGTTTAGACATTAATGGCTGTGTGTTGCGTTATTTTGAGGGGACAGCAAATTTACACTGTTATACAAGCTGTACACTCACTACTTTACATTGTAGCAAAGTGTCATATTCTTCAGTGTTGTCACATGAAAAGATATAATAAAATATTTACAAAAATGTGGGGGGTGTACTCACTTTTTAGTGTTAGTGTACCAGCATGTAAAATTTCATTCAGCAACAATATGGTAGCTACCATATTTGGATTCCAGAAGCTCACACCACCAATTACTGGGCGATGGCAGGGTTGCTTGTTCTTGAATATTGTGATTTTTACTAAAAGCTGACCGATTAACCTTATAGGCAGTTCATGCTTTCCATTTCTTTAAAAACAATAGAAAAACCTGAGATTTGTGTTGTCCTGACTTAAAAGAAAGCAGCTTCTTGCATTTGCTCACCTCTGTGGATATTTCGTAGAATACGATGTAGCTAGGAATCCACCCATGCTATGCCCCAGTAGAATCATGTCCTTAATTCCCATCTCCTCTCTCCACTGCTCAATGGATGATACAAACAGCTCTTCTGCTGCTTCTGGATCACTTGGAAAGGTTGGTCGGGAGCTACGCCCAAATCCCAATAAATCAAAAGCATAGAGAGCCCGCCGTGAGCTAAGGCGGTCTATGTTTTGAATCCAAAGTCCTATCCCACCTCCAAAACCATGAACCATCACTAAAGGTGTCTTTTCCCGTAGCTCTGGGCTCACTGTCAAGGTCCAAATCTTGTTCTGATCCGGTAAAGAGACATAGCCTGCAGAGAATCGGTTCTTGATACCTACAGAGATAAAGGACAGGAATATAATATACCAGATGAATATAGGAATGTTGTATTTTTTTTTTTTTTTTTAATAAAGAAGTGGGTAGTGCAATTATTATATAGTGCAGAAACCCAAAGCACATTGGGTAAACTAGATTTAAAGCCTAACCTAAATCTAAAGCATTTATATATATATATATATATATATATATATATACATACATACATACATACATACATACATATACACACACATTTTTATTTTTTTCTTTAATACTATATTCACACACTATCGAGCATAGCATTTATCAAGGTGGGTTCCCCCATGGTGACAAGAGTGGAATATAGTCACATAATGTGTGTTGAAACAGCTACTTGCAGTCTATTGGAAAACCATGGGGGGGGGGGGGGGGGTACTAAACTTGGGGCACAACTTATCTGGTGCAGCTGTGCAGAGTAACTAATCAGATTCTGAATTCAACTTGTTCAATAAACAAGTTTGACAAAAAAAAAACTAAAAGCTGATTGGTTACACATTGTGTGTGCACCAGGTTTAGTACATCTCGGTTGTGACATGGTGACATTGCAGGAGCACAACTGTGAGACAGGTACGGAGCACTATCAGCTTATAACATAAGTGCCTAAACAGTAACATTCATGGAAGTATCACCAAAGCTGAAGATGTACAAATATTGAAAATTACTTTTGAAATAAAACTAACATGTTAACATTTATGACATTGGATTTACATATAACTTTACTTCTCATAGTTTGGGATTTAACTAATTGCACATTAGTAACATTTAAATTGGCTTAAAGTGTTCCTAAACCCAGCACCCTGCATTCACTATATCTGGTCTTCCACAGTACACAGAACATGGAAATTCATTTTAGTAAATATAAACTGCTAAATACCTCTTCTCATCAGCAGTTCTATCAGTGTCTTTTTAAAGCTTGTATGAGGAGTATTCAATCTCCTCTGACTGTCCTATGAGGCTGCAGGACCCCTGGCCCTCTGTCTAGACAGTGCTGATTGGCCCTGTGCTGATCACATGCACCCTCCAGAGAAAAAAAAACAAAAACAAACCCTCTAGCAATACACTAGACGCCAAACTGAGCATGTGCAGAGTGCCCCCAAGGATCTGTTCTATCAGGAGATGGTTGGGGACAGTAGAAGAAAGGGAGAAGCAGAGAAGACAGGATATAAACAACGTTTTAACACAATGCAGAGGATTAACTTAGGTTCCACAGTGAGTATAACAAGCATGCTTTACTGCATATACAGACTGATTTTACTGTTGTGGGTTTAGTAACACTTTAAGCTCATGCAGTTTGGATATTTTTCAAACGCACTATTGCACAGCTGGAAATTACCACTAATTTGCCATGTCTGATTGCAACAGTAAAAATCTATGTCCTAAAGCCCTTTGGGCTCTTGACCCATGGGAGGAGATTTACTAAAACTGGAGCATGCCAAATCTGGTGCAGTTGTGCATAGTAACCAATCAGCTTCCAGGTTTTATTGCCAAAGCTAAATTGAACAAGCTGTATTTAGAAACCAATTGGCTACCATGCACAGCTACACCAGATTCTGAGTGCTCCAATTTTAGTAAATCTCCCCTAATTTATGCTATACTGTCATTCACCTCTGATTACAGGTCCCAGCAACCAGTGGTAAGTCACACCCATCTACTTTTTCTCTTACCTCCATTTTTAAGCCTTAAAACAAATTGAACAAAAAGAGGCCATTAGTATGGTCCACATTCAAGAGATCCAACATCGACTTTGTTAATGCTATGTAATCATAACACATATATAGTACACAGTTTCACTAAAATATTAAGGAATTTGGCAAATGTTCTCACTGCCTATTGTGCATTGGGCAAATAGGTCTCGGTTTTGCCTCTCACGATAGTACCAGCAGTTTCCCCAGATTCAAGGAGGACCTCACATAAAAAGGCCGTACTCAGAACCTGTTGTAAAGGACCCAAGGTACAATTATTTATTTTAATTTATTTATTGGCCATTTAGTCTCCATCTAGCAATATAACAGCCCCTGAGTGCATAGAAGACCAGCAATTTTATAATACATAAGCCTTAGCAATTTTACCAACCTAGGCAACAAATCATACTACAGTACCAATTGGTCACAAATATAGGGATTCTACACTTGTTAAAGGGATTATGTTTTCTTATTTAGTAGAAGCCTTATTAAAAAAAAAAAAAAAAAAAAAAAAAAAAAGAAGGTGTTGCTTAAATGCACTGCATTTTTCATTACAAGCAATCCAAGCACAATAAACCTGCATTTAAATAACTGGAATATCAGGTTGTCTAATGACCTATTAACTACCAACTGAACTCATTGGAAGGTCATCAACCAAACCCCAGATATGCCCAGTGACTAATTTCTATTGCATGCCAATGGAAATAAGATTAGATCTGGCTGATACATTACTTAATGTGGCAATACAGGCAAATGCTGTTCAGTGATCTATGTGAATCCAAGCATAAAATTAGCTTTACCAACAACTATCAGTTTTTTCTAATGTTTATCCAATAAACCAAGATACATATTTCCTATAAGAGCTGTATGTATTGAAGAACAATGATGAGATGTCACTCACCAGCAATTCTAATTTGTTGTATGTATATTACCCATATTTTCCGAATGCATGGTTAGTACTGATAATGCATACTAAAATAATAAGTGTACTGACGCGTTTCAAATACAAATTAACATAGAAAGGTTGATTTACTAAAACTGGGAGTGTCCAAAATCTGGTGCAGCTCTGCATAGAAACTAATCAGATTCCATTTTTTTTGGTGAAATCTTAATTGAAGAAGCTGAAGTTAGAAGCCGATTGGCTACCATGCACAGCTGCACCAGATTTTGCACTGTCCAGTTTTAGTAAATCAACCCCCATTGTTCCCTTCAAACCAGACTGATCCATTTAGGAGGCGTTTGTAGTCCTAACATTTCAACCCCCCTCCCGTAAAGTATTACATATACATCAGATCAAAAGGAAAAAAAGGTGAAAGGTTAAATTCGAACTATAGGCAAAACATTTTTCTTTTCCATTTTAGATACAGTAAGGGAGGATTGTAACCCCTTTCATTGTGTTATTGCCATCTGTCTCTCACTTGGGACATTTTCCTTCACTCCCTGTCCCATAACAAATACAAGAAGTGAGAGGAAATCCCTGCAAATTAAGGGAATCCCTTGGGGCCCCCAGGTCACCATTGGAAGATTTCCCCTCTATTACTTTTTTGGGGACAACCCAAAAATCTTTTACTTTCACTTTCCATGATAATGGTAAACATGACAAATAGAGAGTGAATCTCCCCATCGATGACACAAAACAGCAATACAAACCTAATAGATGTTCTAATCCCTCTCCACTCTATCCAAAACTAAAAAGAAGGTTTTTCCTTTAGTTATACTTTAAATTGCAAGCTTGCCTTGTTTGTGTGAACAAGTATTGGGCCACTAATTATTTTTAATAAAACTCCTGTAAATAAAGTCATCTTAACAGGGCCCTTTCGTAACCCTAACATCACTGGGGTGCTAGAGGGCATATACTGGAGGTGTGCTTCATTGGCTCACTTTGGGTTGCAATGATATTACTTGTAGTTGATGAGTGCCAGAAGTAATAAAAGCTCTGCTACTTTACTGCAACACTTGTGCAAGGCTTAAAGCTGATCTCCAGGAATAAAAATGCTCTAATTTAACCACTTCCGGACCGGCTCACGCCAATATATGTCGGGACTTTGAAGAGGAATATCGCTGTTACGGCAGCAGCTAGCTGCCATAACCCAGGTATCCTCTCCTTCAGTGAGTGGTCCAGTTTCAGATGAAAGTGGCCTCTGTGGCGGATTCGCCACAAGATCACTGTTAAATCGGTGGCGGGAGAGGGCCCCCCCTTCCGCCGCGCTCCGTTGCCCTCCGCCACTTACCGAAGCCGCTAGGTCCTTTTCCGTGTGTGGTATGGAGCTGAGTAGTGGTGGTGGTGGTGGTGGGGGGGGGGGGTGGCCCCCTCCCATCTCCATACCATTGCCGAGTAAAAGCGACGTCAAGACGTCACTTCCGACCATAGCTCTTAAAAGGCACTTTTTTTTATTATTTTAGTTTTCTTTAACCTCCCTGGCGGTAATCCCGAGTACCAAAAGCTGTAACCCAGAGCCATACTCGGGCTTGCGTTGCAGGATACAGGGGGGGGGGGGTTACTTACCTTATCCCCTGGATCCTGCGATGTCTCCTCGCTGTGTGAGCGAGCCGTCTGCTCGCTCGATTCACACAGTGCCGAGTGCCGCTGATCTCCGTTCCCTGCGACGTTACGACGCACGGGAGCGGAGATCGGCGCCAAATTCAAAAAAGTTTACAAACACAATACACATACAGTACTGTAATCTTACAGATTACAGTACTGTATACAAAAAATACACATCCCCTTTGTCCCTAGTCGTCTGCCCAGTGTCCTGCATGTCATTTTTTTATAATAAAAAGATTTTTTTCTGCCTGGAAACTGGAGATTGTCCATAGCAACCAAAAAGTGTCCCTTTATGTCAAAAGTGGTTTTAGACCAGCTAGAAAACACTGATAATAAATTAGAATCACAATTTATCATCAAAACACTAAATTTAATGACAGCGACTATTCTGCAACTGAGCAAATTTCAGTGTTTTTGATTACATTATTGAATCATTTTTATATATATTTTTATTATATTATAATTTATGATTTTGTGTTTCAAACTTTATCATACCCGGGATGTCTACTAGACTCTGGTTCGGACAGATTTAAGTGAGTTATTCATAAGAATTGCATGCCTACAATGTAAAAACGCCAAATTTCCATGCAAAATAATTGTACCGCTTTCAGCACAAAATTCCAGACAGAATCATACCGCCAGGGAGGTTAAACTAAATTTTTATTTTTGTATTTTAGTGTAAATATGAGATCTGAGGTCTTTTTGACCCCAGATCTCATATTTAAGAGGTCCTGTCATGCTTTTTTTTTTATTACAAGAGATGTTTACATTCCTTGTAATGGGAATAAAAATGACACCATTTTTTTGTTTAAAAGAACAGTGTAAAAAAATAAAATAAAAATGTTATATATATATATTATAAATAAATAATATATAAACAGGCAACCTGTAGAATTTTTTTAACCATCGCCTATGGAGATTTTTAAGGGTAAAAGTTTGTCGCCATTCCACGAGCGGACGCAATTTTGAAGCATGACATGTTGGGTATCATTTTACCTGGTACATCTTTCACAATATTATTTTTTTTTTTTTTTACTAGAAAAACTGATTTTAAACACCAAATCTCAGAAAGAGGCTTGGTCCATAAGTGGTTAAATATACTAATCAATAGCTACAAAGAAATCCCTTTTGTGTGCATCAAATGCCTTTGCAAACACACATGCCTCTTGTATTTTGACAATATTTGCTTGTTCTACAGTTCAGCTTTAGTAAGTAAAAGTCGCAAGTGACATGGACTAGACATGACTCTCCACGTTCATAAGTGGCTGGGAAATACCAAGGATGTCTGCATCTAGCCAGAAGAAGAAGTGTTGCAGAGTCCTGGATCCACAGAGCTTCCAATCTACTAGTACCTACAGTAGGAGATTGTGAGGAATTGGCTCACGTCAAGATTACTTTACTTTCCTCAACAGAATGCTTTTGAAAAGTGGGTAGTGCCCTTTTGAATTAGCAAAGGTATTTTAAAAAGAGAACATAATCTGTAATGTGGTTTCGGTCAGCTTATTCACAGTTCTGAATAATATCATCATTATCATAATCATCTGAATGCAAAAAAATAAATAAAAAATATGTTCAATTCTTTCTACTTCTTGTCTGTCCATTTAGTACCTACATTCCTTATTGCTTTTATTTCTTTTGAGTGTTATTCTTCGGCTTAAATGTAACAAGAATTTTGCAGTAGGGGTTGCCCTATGTCCACTTATGCCCAATTCATTGCCTGACACACCAATCATATTTTTGGCTTGGATTTCTTATCGTCGCCATACTATTACTGCCTGCTGTCTTTAGCCAAGGAACATCTCTCATTTCTGCCCCTTGCCAACACACAGTACAATAAAAAACACCAGTGTACACTCTGGTCCTATTCTGCATGGACTAAAAAAAAAAAAAAAAAAAGCATATACAAGTAGGTTGTATCTCCAGGAGCTCAATAAGTGCAGATACACTGCCAATGAAATTCACATGGCACTCAACTTCTAATAGTGTGAAACTGTACTTGAGCGTGAAGTGTAATACTTGAAAGGTTTCAAACAATTTTGAGAAATCTTGAGAGCTTCTTACAGGGAACAGCACTTCAACAGTTGTGAACATTCTTCAATCCTTGACTCTAATGCTGGAAAAACTCTCACAAGGCACACTATTTGGACATAATGCAGTTTGCATAGTCTAGAATTTCAGTTAATTGACAGTAAAGTGCCCAGCTGATTGCTTTTATACTTATCTTAGGCAACTCATGAATTACAGGTAAGCCTAGGTTCACACTAATGCGGTGCGGGAAACCCTGTGATCGGTGCGCATTTTCCACACAGCATTTAAATCGCACTGAACTTGCAATCTGCAGTTGGTGTCAATGCAATCTTAACGACACCCCAAATGCAGGTCACAAACACAGTGCGCATAGTAAAAAAGTACTAGTTGCAGTCGGGTTTCAAAATTGATGCATTCACGACTTTGGTGCAATTTGAAACCATTGAAAATGGATGGACTCAAATCAGACCGCACTGAATCACATGTGAAATGAACAGGAATGTGATACCAGCAAATTCAGGCCCAGAGCCAATACTTGATGCAAAAAGAAGTCTTCAAGAGCCCCAACAGTTTATTACAGGATCTGCAGGTAACTCTTGCGACAGTTGGTGTCAAAGTGCATGCATGAACATCTAAAAAAAGAGTTTGTACCGATTTAACCTGAACGAAATGTGTGCCATAAAAAAGCCTTTCCTGGGAAAAAAAAATAAAAAATTTGGAACCAAACTACAAACCCCAATTAAAAATATAGGCAAAGGCTAGGCCTTCTCGAACAATCTGGTATGGACTGATGAATCAAAGATAGAGTTGTTTGCCCACAGTAACATTAGACATCGGAGAAGAACCTCCTAACAACTGTAAAACATGGTGATGAAAAGGTTATGGTTTGGGTTGTTTTAAAGCCTTTGGTCCAGGGCAGCTTGCAGTCACCAAATCAACCAAGAATTCTGTATCAAATCAAAGTAGGAGTGATGAATGTATGGCCATTGTCTGCAATTTGAAGTTAAACTGGAAATTGATTTATCAACATGATAACCATCTGAAGCATACTGGCAAAGCCATAAAGAAATGGCTAAAAAAGAAGAAAAACGCAGGGATTTGGACTGGTCTAGCCAAAGCTCTGATTTGACTCCCATTGAAATGTTGTGTAGGGATTCGAAAAAGAAAGTTAACGCAAGGAAGGCTACAAACATCATGCAACTGAAAGAATTTTGCATGGTGTGGTAAAAAATATCACCAAGTCAATGTTAGAGACTGGTGGGCAAGTATGCAAAAAGTCTAAAAAGTCATATCTGCTAAAGGGAACAATATCAACTTTTGAAATCAGCATTTTCCACTGTGCATCAGTACATCCGTTGTTTTTTTTTTTCTGTTAAATAAATGTAAAAGGCAATTTTTTCTTGTGTTTTCAAATTTATCTTTTTTTTTATGTAGGCACTGCTTAAAGAAGATCTAACATTTGCCGATCAAATATGTTGAAAAATGTCCATATTGTGTATTTAAGTTTTCATAAGACTTTATAATCAGATGGGTGTACCAGTTTACCTTTTAGTTTTTTTGATTATGGGAGGAAACCAACAACCTCATGCAAATAAACTTTATATACAGATATTTTCAGACTCTAACTATTGTGCATTACACTAGCTTAGGTTTGAAGCCCTACTTTGCTCAAGAATCAAGCAACTCAATGTAAACTCCATGTAATTATTAGCATCATTTACCTTACTTCACGGTCCCACAGGCTTCCCCACTGCTGGTTCCACTAGTGACAACCATTCCCTCAAAGCTGCTCTTCTTTTCAGTCACCAACTAGTCTTGTTACCCACCTGCCATCAAGAACAATTAGGACCAGCAGCTGCTATTGGTACTGAATTGTTCTATACGTAGTAAGTGTGTCCACCCACCCAGTACTGGAGAGCAGAGGAAAGAACTACTGGTCTACAAAGGACCACAGACTATGGTAATCAGGGAAGCAGTTCTCTGTTTTAGATCACCCTCTAGACAAAACCTGCATACTATTCTTCATCAGCTGGAAATTTGATTTGTTTGATTCTTGCACTGCGTTTCACTTTAAACCTGGAAGCAACACATAATTCCCAAGTGACCAACACAAATCTCAGTGCAAGAGAGTGTCTATTATTACCTTAAACATGGAAAAGGATAGGAAACATTCCTGTTTGTAATACCTTTGCCGAATCCCACGGATGATCTTGTAAGTTCAAGGATAGTCATCTGCCATACTGTTCTTTTAATTTTACTGGATCTACAATGTGTATGGAACACAGTCCTAACATGGATATCACCAACACTGTCACCTCTATGTATGTCCTCATTCATCTCCAACGGTTATGCCGATCAACCTATCCTCCACTCACAAACTTCTTTCATACAACCTTGTCTTAATTACACCTCCAGAACCTGTCTCGTGCTATGTACCTTGTTTGAAACGCTCATAGAAATTTTTTTTTTTTAAAGAAATAATAGATACTTTGATTTGTCCATAACTGAAATTCCACGATTTTTCTATAAATATAATGGCTTCCTTTAAGTATTTATCCCTTCCCCTTATAGACCAAAAAGATTTAAGACAGGGCCTCTTTGATCCTATGCAACAATGCAGTGCTAAATTCAATGGGTATGTGCAGTATACCACAATCAAAAATAATCTTTTATCTTATCCAACTCCAGTAATGATTCATATACATTTTACATTGACTTATTGAGTAAGCCCAAAAATGACTCACTTATTCATGTGTGTTATGTAAATGTTGTATATTCCAGAAGTAGATGACTCTGTGTGCAACGATTATAATAATTTAAATGATGTAAAATTATATGGTGTACACATAGCAGTTGCTACATTTAAATATAAAACAAAATGACTATTCTTACATTGAAGTATCTTGGATTCCACTGCCTTTAATTTTGACATGGAAGTTGGGCACCAAGATGGTATCCAGCCAGTTAACCAATGAGACCTGTATCATTAAAAGAAATAAAAATGTAATTAAATGACTTACAATCAAGAGATAATTTGTATCTAGGAGCGTTCTTTCAAACAGAACCATGTTTAGCATTAAACAAACAATTTCAACCAGTATTAAAAGGGAAACTTCAAACCAGTATCCAGTGCCTTAGAATGGACACTTAGAAGCTTAAGCCATATACAGAGAGTAGCTCACATCAAGAGTGGAGAGATCATGTATGACAGAAACCCTATGTGACCATAATCAACCATTCATTCAACACATGCTGGAAGTGATACTCTCCATCAGCGCCCCTTGGCTTTAAAACTTTGGCAAAGGTTTCTTTTATATAAAAACCTGCCGAAGACTCAATACTCCACCAAGCTTTATACAAAACTTTTTGTTGTGTAACCTTGTGGTACTGGCAACTTACATTTTTGATAAGTAAAATTATACAGTATATGGATTGGGACTTTGAGGTTTGCAACAGTTGTTGCTCCAATACTTTGAATCACTGATCTAGAACAAATATGCAAATGATCACCTTTTCCTGATCTACCTGCTTGTTCCTGATCTCAGAAAGAATTGAAAGCTGAACTCCTTGAATTGCTGCTTTTATTTAAAATGAATTCTTGCCATTGTATGTCACCTTTTTACTGAGCACCAGGAGAACAGCTATGGCTATACTTCTGCTACAACGCAGCCGCTTTGCCTGTCTCAAACCTCCACCGTCCACTTAACTTTGTGTAACTTTACCCTCTCCATTTTTTTTTTTTTTTTTTGCCTTACCTACCGGCGTGAGTTCTATTTTAATACTCACCCACCCACCCAGCGGATCCAGTACTGTCCAGCTAAGAGACTCTTTTCTTCTAGCAGCGCTTGGTCCTGGGCCGCCATGTTTCCCCAGTGATGTCATCGCTAGGCTGCTGGCTGTTCAGAGTTCAGCCTGCATGCCTCTAAATGATGCCCAGACAGGCCCGCCCCCTCCTCCTTTCTTCAATGAAAGCTTATGCCTCCTGGGATATGTGACATACAAGTGTGTGCGTTATTCGCCTAAGGCGAGTGACATGCAGGGGGAAGCAGGACGGACTTTATATTGAAAAAAGAGGTAAACAAAAGAATAAAACAAAAGTCCTATTTGCGCAAAGGACAGGAGGACGGGTGGAAAAGCTGGATCTTTCTCGAGAGGATGAAGGTCCGCTTTAATATTTTAAAACAAGTTTAAATAATACAAAGCCTTTCATGCCTGGGCAAGAGGGATGGGCAAATGCAGGGCTCAAGTCCTGCGGGAGCGCATGGGAACGGAGTTCCTGTACTTTTTCCACAACAGGAACTCAGTTCCCTTTAGCAGCCGTGTCCTGCAAGACTTTGAAGTATGCAAGCTGTGTGGCAGGTGCTACACCAGCAGCTGCCGACACAGCTCGCAATAGTAAGTGCACACCTGACCATTCAGGCATTGCCGGTAGGGGGCCCCATGACAGCTTCCGCTTCAATCTACCTGGCATACACAATTGAATGAATGCTGATTATTCAGAGAATTACTGTATTTATGTTTATTGAGGACTGTTTTTTGTATGTACTAACAGTTAAGCTTCATACACACAATAAGAAAATTGGATGAAAAATACCCCTTTTGAAGCGTTCGTGCATATGTATCATTTTTTTTTATCTTGGGTGGGAGTTCCCACACTTTTTTCCCCAGGACTTGACCCCTGGGGTACAGTGCACAAGCCAGGCAACTAGCATTCCTTTTTAGTAGGGTGCAGTCAACTAGCATTTTTAGTAGGTGGTCAGCATGGCAGCATCTGTATTTCTCGTGCCTGAGTTACTATAGGCTTTTTTTATGCTGGCTACACACAAACATGCAGAGGATTGAGAATGAATACCTTAGGTGTTCTGACTCTAGTCAAATACACCTAAAAAGCAAGGGAAAGGAAAATAAAAGACAATATAAAAGCAATGCCTTCAGATTCACCAACCAACCATGCATTACTGCCCAGCCCCTTCCCTATATCGTAATGACTGACACCAGCAAAGCTGGAAATAAACCCAGCTCCACATGGGGTATGGTCTTTTCCTTTTTTTAAAGGAGGAAGGGGCCACAAAAAGCCTTTTAGTTAAATATATATATATATATATATATATATATATATTATATATATATTATTATATATTTATATTTTTTTTTTTTTTTTTAAATCAGCACAAGAGACAGTACTTTAATTCAATAAGAAGCGTCCCTTGTGCTGGTGGCTGCTATGTTAGTTGAAATCTTCTGTCCTCTGCCCCCCCCCCCTCCCTCCTTCCCCCATAATGCTAATCTTCTGGTGCTATAGGAGGTTAATATAGCCACTGGACCTATCTATCAAAGGCACAGGTTCACTAGAGTTTAGAGCAATAAACAGTGCTCAATGAATGGAGGAGGTGGACTCATTCGCCCCTCCTCTATTCATAGATCACTTTTCATCACTGGAAACTATAGAACACCTTCTATGAATGGGGGATGGAAAGAAAAAAGTGGGCATAGTCTGCACTTTTGACTAGTGCCTATGACAGGTCCAGTGGCTGTATTAACCACTTCCCCGGAAGGATTTGCCCCCTTCCAGACCAGGCCATTTTTGTGATAGGGCACTGCGTCGCTTTAACTGATAATTGCGTGGTCGTGCGACATTGTACCGAAACAACATTTTTGCCCTTTTTTCCCCACAAATAGAGCTTTCTTTTGGTGGCATTTGATCACCTCTGCGGTTTTTAATTTTTGCGCTATAAACAAAAATATGTTGTAGTCAATACTTTGGAGAACCACCTTTCACTGCAATTACATTTGCAAGACTTTTTGGGGATGTTTCTACCAGCTTTGAACATCTAGAGAGTGACATTTTTGCCCATTCTTCTTTGCAAAATAGCTCATGCTCTGTCAGATTGGATGGAGAGTGTCTGAACAGCAATTTTTAAGTCTTGCCACAGATTCTCAGTTGGATTTAGGTCTGGATCTTGACTGGGCCATTCTAACACATGAATATGCTTTGATCTAAACCATTCCATTGTAGCTCTGGCTGTGTGTCCAGGGTCGTTGTCCTGCTTGAAGGGGAACCTCCACCCCAGTCTCAAGTTTTTTTTACAGACTAACAGGTTCTCTTCTAAGATTGCACTGTGTCCATCTTCCCATCAACTCTGACCAGCTTCCCTGCTCTGCTGAAGAAAAGTATCCCCACAACATGATGCTACCACCACCATGTTTCATGGTGGGGATGGTGTGTTCAGGGTGATGTGCAGTGTTTTTTCAGCCACACGTGGCGTTTTGCTTTTAGGCCAAAAAGTTAACTTTTGGTCTCATCTGACCAGAGCATCTTCTTCCACGTGTTTGCTGTGTCCCCTACATGGCTTCTTGCAAACTGCAAACAGGACTTTTTTATGACTTTCTTTTAACAATGGCTTTCCTCTTGCCAATCTTCCATAAAGGGCAGATTTGTGGAGTGCACGACTAATAGTTGTCCTGTGGACAGATTCTTTAACCTGAGCTGTGGATCCTCTGCAGCTCCTCCAGAGTTACCATGGGCCTCTTGGCTGCTTCTCTGACTAATGCTCTCCTTGCCCGGCCTGTCAGTTTAGGCGGACAGCCATGTCTTGGTAGTTTGTGCCATACGCTTTATTTTTGGATGATGGATTAAACAGTGCTCCGTGAGATGTTCAAAAGCTTCGAATATTTTTTTGATGACCTAACCCTACTTTAAAACTTCTCCACAACTTTATCACTGACCTGTCTGTTGTGTTCCTTGGCCTCCATGATGCGTTTGTTCACTAAGGCCAGGTTCAC
>CM053026.1:272201117-272216117 GCA_028564925.1 Lithobates sylvaticus | reverse complement strand
GGTTGAGGAGTCCGGTGACGTTGAAGTTCTGATTCAACGTAACGTGAACGAAAAAGCCCGCTGCTGCCCTACGGAACTAACACGATTGTCTTCTTTACATTCTGTTTTTTTTATCATCTTTATGTGAGTAGTTTGTGTTTGAACACAAAAATTTAATCTTATACTTAAAATGGAGCTCCACCCTAAAGTGGAACTTTCGCTCATCAGAACCCTCCCCCCCTCCGGTGCCGCAATTAGCACCTTTCAGGGGGGTACAGATACCTGTATAATACAGGTATCTGCACCCACTTCCGGGCATAGATAGCCGCAGAATCTGTGGGTATTTACGCCACTTCCTGTCATCCCCCCCCGCTGTCTGCTGGGAAACACACGGATCCCAGAGACAGCAGTAGGGAACCGGGAAGTGAAGCGCAAGGCTTCACTTCCTGATTTCCATACCGAAGATGGCGGCGGCAGCACCCGAGAGCCGATCGACAGATCGGCTTTCGGGTGTCGACATCGCGGGCACGCTGGACAGGTAAGTGTCCATATTTTAAAAGCCAGCAGCTGCAGTATTTGTAGCTGCTGACTTTTAAAAAAAAAATAAAAACGGCAGAACTCCCGCTTTAAGCGGTGAGCACTTAGATCTTTTCTTTCTACCCATGACCTGGCGTCCTTGCTGAGATCTAAGGAGACGTGAGAGAAGTTTATGGTCTGTGTTAACCCTTTTGATACCCGCTTGCATGACCACCTGTTTGCACAGGGGTCCATGCCATAAGGTGAGAGTGATTAGTTAGACCGGAGGTGGAGGGATTGTCACGCTACTGTGGGAAAAAAAATTACTTACGTCAGTGCTACAGTTTGAATTTAAAATGTATTTGTGTGAACTGTGAAGTTAAGTCATGGATTGTGGAAACTAACTAGTGTCGGGTGATTGTATATAGTGTATACCACATTTACCACTGACTAATGCAGAGTTGCAATGCAAGGAGATCAGCTAAAAGTAGTTGGATCTGTATGTGCGTTATAATTAATCAAAATTAGTCGATTAATCGATAAAAAAAAAAAATGACTGGCTTGCACAGAGTCCTGACCTCAACACGATAGAACATCTTTGGAATGGATTAGAGCAGAGACTGTGAGCCAGGCCTTCTCGTCCAACATCAGTGCATGACCTCACAAATGCGCTTCTGGAAGAATGGTCAAACATTCCCATAGACACACTCCTAAACCTTGTGGACAGGCTTCCCAGAAGAGTTGAAGCTGTTATAGCTGCAAAGAGTGGGCCAACTCAATATTAAACCCTACAGACTAAGACTGGGATGCCAACGAAAGACTGGGTAGGACTAGAAACATCCCTTACCGCCCTACCCCTCCAATCTATACCATGGCTGAAGAGCTACCATACCGCCCAAATCATAGGAACACATCCGTCGATTAAACCTACCATGAATTGTTTCCGCAGAACATGCACACAAACTCAATTATCATCCAACCCAGGACCCTTGACCCCGATAAAAATGAACCCAGACTTTCCCCCGGGCATGAAAAACAGTTTTCTCCACCAACACTGGTCCAGAGACCAGATCCAAGCACATCCTTTTTATGATCAAGGGACAAAACAACCAGCCTCCCGGCTTGCCACTCTGATGGATAAACCTACCATCCCAGCATGGACATACCTGCAGATTACTCACTTTCTGAAATCACTAGACAAAAAAAAAGCTCTGGCTCCAGAGCACTGACGCCCTTTGAAAGTTTATGTACACAAAACGAGCCTCAAACTCACCTCATATCCACAACCCATTCTCTCCTCTTCGCGAATCACCAATCAAATGACCTTATGCAATGCAAAGCCTGGGAAAAAGACCTATCCACTTCTCTAACACCAGAAGAGTGGGAGAACGTACACCTCAACATACACAAAGGCTCAGTTAATGTAAATACACAGGAGAATGGATTTAAAATACAAGCACGCTGGTACCGCACCCCATCCTTACTCCACAAATTTAAACCCACCATTCCGGACACGTGCTGGAGATGCCAAGAAGACCGGGCCACACTGTTACATATATGGTGGTCCTGCCCACGTATCCAACATTTTTAGCAGGAAGTCCACCGAATCACCACACACGTCACAACTTTAGACCTGAAATTGACCCCGACCCAGTACCTCCTCCATCATACCCACCTGCCTCACAATACTTATCACAAATCTCTTGCAATGCACATGATAAATTCTGCAAAACAATGTATCCCAATCCATTGGAAGTCACAAACCATTCCATCACTCAAAGGATGGTTTGGAAGAGTTAAACCTATAGTCGACATGGAAGAACTCATACACAGCGCACGAGACACCCCTCATAAATTCCGAACTAAATGGGCATGCTGGAAACACTTTCAGACAACAGGAGAATATACTAATCTTAACAAGACACTACAATAGACACGAGAGTAAAAAGCAATAAATAACGTATGGTCCTTCTGTCACCTGGAAGCCCGCCTTGCCCTTCACCTGCATGCCCGACCCTATAGAACCTGTCACCACAATTACCTTCACCTCCCTGGGGAGGGAGGCAGGAAACAGAGCTGTAACCCCATGCATAACGACCGGTGCCCTCCCACCCTACCCTTCACCACCCCGCTCTCCCACCCTTATCTCCCCCATCAGGATACTCAATTACCCCCAACATCGAAGTACTCAACTAGAGTTCCCTCCAGATGGGTTCCCTTCAGGTCCCCGTTTAGGGGAACTCTATACAAAGCAAACCAGAAGAAGGTTTGGCCATCTGACATATCCCACTCAGACAATCAATAGGCTGCAGTAAGCAACGATTCAGTCAGCCAGGAAACAGAATCCAAGGTAAAAAATAAAAATAAAAAAGGTGTCAAATATTCATGCGCAACCACCTGTAGACACCAGGGATCGATCATAAACCTGCGGGCCTCCCCCTGCTTGAAGACACATAGCACCTCTTAAAACACTCATGTACCCGCAAATACCCTGTATACCGCAAGACGCCCCTTAATAGGTTGAATCCGAACCGATCGCCGCTCATCAAGAACTCTGTTTAATATTGCCTGCTAAGATGTTGCTATCCCTTTCCCCATTCCCCAATTGTTATAATTCAATGTTAATAATTATTTTATGATTGTGTTACATGTACAATGAGTAATATGCTATGTAATGCTGTCTATTATTGTTTTCAATAAAGAAATATATTTGGAATAAAAAAAAAAAGACTGGGATGCCATTAAAGTTTATGTGCGTGTAAAGGTAGGTGTCCCAATACTTTTGATAATTTGGCAACTTGAAGAATATATATGGCTTAGTCCTTAGTGGTTATCAGTTGTACCTTTCAGACCTGGCCTGTGGTTTGAATCCCTGTCAGGCCACTCTCTGCATGGAGTTTGCATGTTTTTCCTGTGCTTGCATGGTTTCCCTCCATGCTGGAGGGCTAATTGGCTCCTTCCTGTCTAAACTTGCCCATTGAATGTATGTATGGGAGATTGGAAACTTGAGGGCAGGAACTGGTGTAATGTACAGCATGTAAAGCAGTGCGTACATTGTTGGTCCAATATAAAATACCTGTAATAAACAAAATAGATCTAGATGTAGATGTAAGTTATTATTTTAACCTCCATTCAGAGCTCTCCTTAGTGCAAGGTAGTACGAGACAGTAAATCAAACAAGTGTTCTGACATAAACTCCAACACAAAGCCGTATATAAGAGAGACAGTCATGTGGGCTCTGTAAGCCAATGAATCCTCGGCTCTGACTGGAAGCATGACGGGAAGTGTAGTTCTCAAGGCGTCCCCTCCTCCTCCGGCCAGGGAATATGACGTGTAGCGTTCTGTAGGGGCCACGTCTGCCAGGAGCAGCGTTTCCGGTGTACAGCTTCCGGCATCTCTGTCCCTGGCTCCGGTCCTCTGCAGTCATGTCGGTGTCCGTTCTGTCCGTGGTGTCCCGCTTCTTTGAGGAATATGTCAGCTCCACCTCGCAGAAGCTCAAGCTGCTGGACGCCTATTTGCTGTACATCCTGCTGACCGGAGCCATGCAGTTCCTGTACCGCCTGCTGGTGGGCACCTTCCCCTTCAACTCCTTCCTGTCCGGCTTCACCTCCTGTGTGGGCTCCTTCATCCTGGCCGGTAAGACGGAATTCAGGGGGGGATCCTGACAGCTCCCAGCACAAAATTCTTCCTTCAGAGGTTGCTGGCCTTCCCATCATGTGACCAGTGAAGGGAGATCCTCTGTAAAGCCATGGATCCTGGTGACATACACACAGCATTGGCACACCCATATCCTCCCTTAGATCAGGTTGCCCTTCTACATACTGGCAGCAGTTCTATAGTGAGCAATTCCCTTCAATACCTTTCCCATAAGATTTAGTCGGTAAATGATGATTGAAACCCGTAAAGCCCTTTTCATACAGACATACTCCAGCAAACACTAGGAGGGCCATATTTACTTGTTTAGAGATGTACAGGTGTTGGGTCCATCCCCATGCAGGTGGTCCCTTCATGTCTTTTGGGGTGAAGTATCTGCAGGGAATGCACATGTCAGTTTGGGATCTGCACACACGGCTGTCAAATTAGGAGCAGGGGCTGTGTCTGTACCCAAAAGACATGAATGGGCCCGCCTGCATGAGGATGCACCCAACACCTGTACATCTCTGAGCAGGTAAATACAGCCCCCATACGGGTGCACGCTGTAGTATGCTTGTGTGAATGAGGCCTGATCAGACAAATCCAGCAATGGGCTTTGTATATGGGGAGCACAATAGTGAGCACCTCCTGTCTTGCAGCACTCTACGCACTGCATGGAGGTTGCATGTTCTCCCAGAGCTTGTGTGGGTTTCCTTCTGGCCTCCAAAGACATGCTGGCAGGTTAATTTGCTCTATCTATATTGGTTCTAGTACGTGGATGTATACCTGGTGAGGGGAGGGGCCTTGAATTGTAACCCTCCTTGAGGGCAGGGACTGTGTAAAAATGTTGGCGCAATATAGAGACTTGTAATGTCACCACACTGCTGCAGAACACGCCTTGCTGCTGTGCAATGACATGAATGAAGTGTCACATAGTGACGTTCATTCATGTCATCACACAGCAGTGCAGAAAAAAAAAGCGAGATATGTGCATCCTGCTACAACTCACACTGACGGCTGTCTGTACAGTAGTAAAACAGTTTTTTTTTTTTTTTTTTTTTTTGTGGACGGACTAATGTGAACCTGGCTTAAAGTGGTAGTTAAAGGCCTTTGGTTATGTTTAACCTACAGGCAATCCTATAATAAGACTTGGCTGTAGGTACTGTAAATATCTTCTAAACAGTGCATGCGCTCTCAAGGAATGACATACCCGTGCTGTTCCTTCAGAGCTCTGCGTCGTAAACAGTGACTTGCATGTGCAAGCGTGGGAGTGACATCATTGCAGCTCAGTCATTCGAAGGATCGGAGAAGAGACCGCAAATCTGGAAGGAAGACCGGGTGAAGATGGAAGCCTTGTCCGCATTATCAGCACGCCGCTGGAGGGCTTTGATTTAAGGTGAGTTTCACATAATGTGCTAGTATGCGGTCCATACTAGCACATTATACATTGCCTTGCTGGGGAAAAGTTTTTTTTATTTATTTTTTTTCGTTCCCGAGTTTACCACTGCTTTAAGACACAAGTCCTCCGGCACCAGTGATAGCATAAAGTGGTAGTAAAGTCCACTTTGTGACTTTTTTTTTTTTTTTTTTTCCCTACAGGTAAGCCTATAATAAGTAAAATCAATATCTCCTAAATGGGACCCGCTCGCTCCTCACACTGTGTCAGTCGCGCCGTTCTCTTCCTGCTCCATCCACGGACCTTCTTCATCACCGCTGCTAATCACGTTCCCCAGTTCTCTGTTGTGTCCGGAGGGCCTACGAGGCACCCTCCACCTTCCCTGCCAAGACCCAGCCCATCCTGTAATGGCAACTACAGGTCCTTCTCAAAAATTTAGCATATTGTGATAAAGTTCATTATTTTCTGTAATGTACTGATAAACATTAGACTTTCATATATTTTAGATTCATTACACACAACTGAAGTAGTTCAAGCCTTTTCTTGTTTTAATATTGATGATTTTGGCATACAGCTCATGAAAACCCCAAATTTCTATCTCAAAAAATTTGCATATTTCATCCGACCAATAAAAGAAAAGTGTTTTTAATACAAAAAAAGTCAACCTTCAAATAATTATGTTCAGTTATGCACTCAATACTTGGTCGGGAATCCTTTTGCAGAAATGACTGCTTCAATGCGGCGTGGCATGGAGGCAATCAGCCTGTGGCACTGCTGAGGTGTTATGGAGGGCCAGGATGCTTCGATAGCGGCCTTAAGCTCATCCAGAGTGTTGGGTCTTGCGTCTCTCAACTTTCTCTTCCCAATATCCCACAGATTCTCTATGGGGTTCAGGTCAGGAGAGTTGGCAGGCCAATTGAGCACAGTAATACCATGGTCAGTAAACCATTTACCAGTGGTTTTGGCACTGTGAGCAGGTGCCAGGTCGTGCTGAAAAATTAAATCTTCATCTCCATAAAGCTTTTCAGCAGATGGAAGCATGAAGTGCTCCAAAATCTCCTGATAGCTAGCTGCATTGACCCTGCCCTTGATAAAACACAGTGGACCAACACCAGCAGCTGACATGGCACCCCAGACCATCACTGACTGTGGGTACTTGTCACTGGACTTCAGGCATTTTGGCATTTCCCTCTCCCCAGTCTTCCTCCAGACTCTGGCACCTTGATTTCCGAATGACATGCAAAATTAGCTTTCATCCGAAAAAAGTACTTTGGACCACTGAGCAACAGTCCAGTGCTGCTTCTCTGTAGCCCAGGTCAGGCGCTTCTGACGCTGTTTCTGGTTCAAAAGTGGCTTGACCTGGGGAATGCGGCACCTGTAGCCCATTTCCTGCACACGCCTGTTCACGGTGGCTCTGGATGTTTCTACTCCAGACTCAGTCCACTGCTTCCGCAGGTCCTCCAAGGTCTGGAATCGGTCCTTCTCCACAATCTTCCTCAGGGTCCGGTCACCTCTTCTCGTTGTGCAGCGTTTTCTGCCACACTTTTTCCTTCCCACAGACTTCCCACTGAGGTGCCTTGATACAGCACTCCGGGAACAGCCTATTTGTTCAGAAATTTCTTTCTGTGTCTTACCCTCTTGCTTGAGGGTGTCAATGATGGCCTTCTGGACAGCAGTCAGGTCGGCAGTCTTACCCATGATTGCGGTTTTGAGTAATGAACTAGGCTGGGAGTTTTTAAAAGCCTCAGGAATCTTTTGCAGGTGTTTAGAGTTAATTAGTTGATTCAGATGATTAGGTTAATAGCTCGTTTAGAGAACCTTTTCATGATATGCTAATTTTTTGAGATAGGAATTTTGGGTTTTCATGAGCTGTATGCCAAAATCATCAATATTAAAACAAGAAAAGGCTTGAACTACTTCAGTTGTGTGTAATGAATCTAAAATATATGAAAGTCTAATGTTTATCAGTACATTACAGAAAATAATGAACTTTATCACAATATGCTAATTTTTTGAGAAGGACCTGTAAGGCATCTGTCACTGACAAAAGCCCAGGTGCCATGGCGACCTGGGACTTGCCAAAATCTCTTCCCAATATACATAGCTGCTCTATACAGCCATCCGTATTTATAAATGGCTGTAAATAGGTTTATGGCACTTATTGTGTAACTCCACACATGTACAGGTGTAATCCTATTAGGTCTGGTTCACACTGGTGTGACACGAAAGTTGCATGACATTCGATCAAACTTTGCCCTGTGACTTCGGTCTAACTTCCATGCGACTTTAATAAACAGGATCTGATTTTGATCCAACTTTGAGATGAGTGTGACTTGTATTTTGACCAATCAAAACAATTTCTTTGGTTCTGGTATAGATTAAACCTCACACCAAATTTATGACCGCCTGGCTGATCAGGGCCCTTCCAAAAAAATTTGTAATGTTTCCAATGGTTGCTCCAAAGTCAATCTCAATGTCTTCCACCGCTGCCCCGCCATTCTGTCAGCTCCAGTGTCTGACAGTTCTTGTATAACTTTTGGGTGTTGCCATCTGGTGATGTCATCCGGAGACCCCGCTCCCTTGTGATGTCAAGGACCCATCATGCCTGGGGCAGTGATGTCACAAGGGGGTGGGGTCTCTGGTTGACGTCACCTGATGGCATGGAAATGCACCTGCAGTTAACTATGTATGCCCAAAAGTTCCTGCGTGCATGAGACTTATGGGGCTGCATGAGTGCTGCCGGCACTGGAGAGCTACAGTTCATTGAGGGAACCATGGATGCCAACATGTACTGTAACATACTGAAGCAGAGCATGATTCCCCTCCCTTCAGAGACTGCCGCAGGGCAGTATTCCAACATAACAACGCCAGACACACCTCCATACCAAAAATATGTAGAAGAATACCTATCGGCCTAAACTGAGGGGGAAAAAAATAGTTTTTTTCTATATACTTTTTGGGGATATTTATTTATAGTAAAAAATATTGCATTTTTTTTTTTTTTTCAAAATTGGCGCTCTATTTTTGTTTATAGCGCAAAAAATAAAAACCGCAGAGGTGATCAAATACCACCAAAAGAAAGCTCTATTTGTGGGGGGAAAAAAAGGACGCCAATTTTGTTTGGGAGCCACGTCGCACGACCGCGCAATTGTCAGTTAAAATGGCGCAGTGCCGAATCGCAAAAAGGGGCCTGGTCCTTTGCCTGCAATTTGGTCTGGGGCTTAAGTGGTTAATGGATGTGTGTTGAGTTATTTTGAGGGGACAACACATTTACACTGTTATACAAGCTGTACACTCACTACTTTACATTGTAGCAAAGTGTAATTTCTTCAGTGTTGTCACATGAAAAGATATATATAATAAAATATTTACAAAAATGTGAGGGGTGTATTCTTGTGAGATACTGTATTTACTGAGCTACAATCATGTCTAAGCACCAAAAGTCAGTTTGGAGCTTAAACAGAACTTGCATTTCCTGGTGTTGGTACCCGAACTGAGCCATACGGGAGCAAAGAAAGGTGCTTATATAATACTGGGAAGGAAGGGATGTTAAATGACTCCCTTGGTTTGCCAAGTAGAAGTTGTCTATCACACAAACATAAGGTCGATTAACTAGAACAGAGGGATGGGTGAACTTTATTAGACTGTTGTCAAGTAAACCCTACCATCTTTTGTACTTTCAGTGTGTCTAAGAATCCAGATTAACCCCCAAAATAAAGGAGATTTCCTGGGAATCTCTCCAGAAAGAGCCTTCGCAGATTTTCTCTTCGCCAACACAATTCTTCACCTGGTTGTCATAAACTTTGTTGGATGAAATCTGTGCCCCCCCTTTTTGTTTGTCAGGTATGTATATTGTGAACTTAAAGAACTTTCACTTCATATTTTTCTTCAGTGTTATATCCATCTGGGAACGCAGTACATGTAGTACATTGTCCCATGTTCTTATGTGCATTGAAAGCCTTGCTATGAAGTTGCACACAGTGCCTCCCCCCTGTGGCCATCCGACAACATAGTAATGAGATGGCTTCTTGAAAATTGGTGCTTGTCTTGGCTCCCAGTGCTTCCCTGAGAGAAGCAGCAGCAAGAGGATTGCAGAGGAACAGAAGATCAAATACCAACATCCAGGTGCTACATGCTTATTTGTTAAGATAGCGGTGTAGGAATAGTAATCATCACTGACCTAGCCACTCAAATTGATCCACTGGATGCTGTGGAATAACCTTGAAAAAAAACACACAAACTAGAGTGCTTATTGGTAAGTGGCCACAAGATGGTGCTAAAAGTAGTAAGTAAACTGACATCAAAGTATTTGTAGAAGAAAAGTTTTATTAAGCACATAAAATTATCATCTGATAACAGGCATAATAGGGTTGGACATGTTTTGGTAAGCTCACTAAACTTGTATGGTTAGTGGCAAAGACAAAAGATGTTGCATACCAGCCCAAAGAGTTGTGGCGATCGAGGAGAATCGATATGCACTCCAATGATGTTACTGCAAGGATCGGCTCTGAAGGTACTGACATAAGGATGGTGATGTGATGCAGCGACTAGCACCGGACCGGTGTACTGGAAATGATCTCAGAGGCACTGCCGAAGAGCAGAGAGGAATGACTTTGAAAAAGCGGCATGACCGTGAAATGCGTTGTCATTGTAACTAGGATGTTTTTAGTTCAAGCCTCCCCCTGTGAAGTGTTTGTGGCTTCCAATAAGCCCTAAGGTAGTTTCTCTGAGGTCACTTCTGGTGTGCCAGTTGGAGTATATATCGCTTCTCCACTTTTGGCGATCTGCACAACTCTATGGGCTGATGCAACATCTTCTTTTTTTTTCTTTGCCACTACCATATAAGTTGGGTGAGCTTACCACATCTCCAACCCTATTGTGCCTGTTATCAGACAAATTTTTTAACACGTTCCATAAACACCTACAAAAGAATGTAAAAACAAATAGTCAATTACAGCTTTTAACTTCATAAATCTACTCGGACATCAGTTCACTGAAGAGAACCCCACCTAGTGGCTGAAAACAGAAATGACCGTACCAATAGAGCACCACTATGGCACATTCCAAAGTCAGGTAGTAGTAACCAACATTAAGTATTCAAAGGCATTCTACCCCAAAATCTTAAACAAAAATTAAGGTCTACTGGAGCCAGTCCTGGTACATCAAGCCAACCTCCCCAAACCCTCTCAAATTTAGCGTGGCATCCAAGGTGTTGATAACTAACCTGTTCATATCTTAAAGGCGTTGTAAAAGCAGAAGGTTTTTTTATCTTAATGCATTCAAGATAAAAAAAAAAAAAAACTTTCTGTGTGTAGCAGCCCTCCCAGCACCCCCCAATTACCTACCTAAGCTTTTTCTCTCCAGTGATGTCCACGATCCCCTTCAGCCATCCAATACACTTCTCCTGATTGGCTGAGACAGAGCAGCTGCCAAAGTCAGCCAGCCAATTGGGGAGAGGGGGCAGAGCCAAGTTGGGGCTCCGTGTCTGAATGGATACACGGAGTTCTGACTTGGCTCGGGTGCACCCGGTAGCTGGCTGAGGGGCACTCGAGGGAGCGACGAGGAGCAGCAAAGAGGGACCCAAGGAGAGGAGGAGGATCCAGGCTGCTCTGTGCAAAACCAACTACACGAAGGAGGCCAGTATAACATGTTTGTTATTTATTTAGTTATAAACAGCGGTAAAGAGCTGCTAAAACTAGTGGTGCTTTACCGCTAATGGGCTCGCTGCCCCAGTGTGAAAGGGGTCTAAGGAATGCGTGCCTGAAACAAGGCCCTGGAAACAGCTTCCTTAGTAAAGGTATCCATTATAATGTCATCAAAAACTCCCAGCAGACAGTGCCTGGGGTCGGAAGGGATGTTTGTTTGGAATACTCTGTTAACTGTTGCAAAAACGGACGCCCAGTATCTGTGTAACTTGGGACATCTCCACAGCATGTGTACGAGATCCCCAGATTATTCTTTTATGTGTTTAATAAACTTCCTTCATTTGAAATACTTGGATACATGCCTTTTATTCTACATAGACTTTGATCAAGTATACCAGTTTACTTACCACTTTTAGCACCATCTTGTGGCCACGCACCGATAAGCGCTCTAGTTTGTGTGATTGTCTTCAGAAGAACGGAAGGCTTCCCCTCCACCTGCATTTCTCTTGTCACAGGCAAGTACTTGAATCCAAAACAAGTGGCTATCAATGCAGCCATCTCCATAAATATAAAGCTAATCTTTGTATACCTGAAACAGTGTTCCTAAATCGATAACTCCCATCAAAAAGTGTTCATAATTGTGAAAGATCTCTACCCCACTTAAATAAGTGTGTAGCGCTGCATACAATAAGGATTAGCCTTATATATCTATGGTCATCCAAGGGTATTTATATACAGCTGCTGCTTTTTTTTTTTTTAACAAGAAAACAGATGCTGCTTTTTATTTTTGGTTTTGGATTTTTATCACCATTTTTATTTCATTCATATAATTCTTTTAATTTTTTTTTATTTATTTTTTTAACTTTGTTTGGTTTGCAGTTACCATTAAGCACAGTGTGTGGCTACTTATTTTATTAATACAGCCACCTCCTTGCCAGCTGTGTTCATGCCAGCATATTCATGGGGTAATGGGGTGGGGGCTTACAAAGCACATAGGAAGATGGGACAAATCGCTATATGTAATTCATTCCTTGGGGGACAGCCCACTGACAAAAATTAAGTGAGCTCTCCAACATCATCTGCCAAATCATTGTGCTTTTACCTGAGCAATAGGATTATTCCTTTGTTTATGTAACCATAAAATACCAGTGGTCATCAAAACCCTGTGTTTGATAGGTTTACAATAATTCTGATTTTGAGATTTATCCTTCGAGAAAGTTGCCTTCATACCAGAATTCTGGCACTCGTAATACATAGTCTTTCTCTCCCTGCCTTGCTCGCAGTAAAATAAATGTGTAACTTCTCTTTTGTTGGGAGAAATTACCTATTCCTTCAGCGGAAATATATGTGTGTGTGTGTGTGTGTGTGTGTATATAGGATTGTGTAGGGATTTTAGCAAACAAGTGTGATTCCTTACATTTTTCAATTCCATAGAAACTGACCTATTCCCTTGGATCTGTTTGTCTCCCTTTTTTTATTTTTTTAGCCCTTCCTTTTTTTTTTTTTTTTTATCTGTTGTAAAAGAAACCTAAAAAATGTAATTCTGTGTTGTCCACGGTGTGGCAGTGTGCTTACATTTATTGTTAAAAAGAGATTCTGCTAATACTTCATGGAGCCTGCAGAGGGCAGTATATTCACTTTTTTTTATTTATTTTTTTTTTTTTAACATTTCTCTTTGATAGAAATGCAAAAGTATACTTTTCAAATACAGGGGGTCCCCGGGTTACAAACAAGATAGGGACTGTAGGTTTGTTCTTAAGTTGAATCTGTTTGTAAGTCGGAACAGGTACATTTTTTAAGTGTAGCTCCAGCCAAAAAATCTATTCTTACGTTTTTTAGATAACCCCTCTCTATGTTATCACCCTTGTAACATTTGTTTTGCTGTCTGTGCCCCTGTTCAGAAGATTTCACCTCACCTTCTGTCCCAATGCCAATTGGATTTTGAAAATTTTGGGTTGTTAGGGAAGCATGGACTGGTGATAAAGCATCAGTGGAGACACCTTTTTCCCATATTCACTCTTACAGGAGTGAATTTCCCTTCCTAGGGGTGGATTTCCTCTCACTTCCTGTTGTCTCCCTCCGTTTGTAAGTAGGAGTCGTTTGTAAGTCGGATGTTTGTAAGTCGGGGACCCCCTGTACATGGAATCTGTGTAATTGTAAACAGCTATACTCGCATGTCTACAAAAGTGAGCAAAGTGACTAAATGTAAAACATGCTTTTACTGGTATATTTACTTCTGTTTGTAGACTGTTCCCCTCCCTGTTTTATACATTTTTTTTTTTTTTTTTTTTTGTATACTAACACTATATTTCTTTTCTTTTAGTTTCCTGGGATTTTCATTTTTTGGATGAAGGTTTACATGTTGTCTAGTATCAAGAAGAGTCGTTATCGGTGACCATGCACTACATTTTTTGTTTCATTTGGGGGTGAACACTGAGCCTTGTATGGTCTGAGATTAGAGACTTGGTCAATAAAGATGTGGCTTTCGTATATTGCTGTGTTGTTTTTATTTATGATTGTGCATTTCAGCAACTCTTAACTTCCTTTTATATCCTATAATATACCCATTTTATTATTTATTTTTTTAAACTATTATTTAAACTCAAACACTAAATTGAATGGGTATTATGGTGGTAATATGGGATATCCGTGATTGTTGAGATTATGATAAACCTGTGGCTACACTTAACAGCAAATAAAACTAGTACATAAGTACCAGTACTTGCTGTTTCAGTGTTTATTCCTTTTTGGTTGTAACACCCCACATTTACAAATTCCAATTTCTATATCCGTAACGCACTGGGTGTTTAAGCAAAATGTACCAATCGCATCCCACAATTTAGTTCTCAGAGCCTGAGTGGCCTATTCCCATTTTCGCTTAGTAAGTGGTAAGGCTATGCAAATAAATAGACTTGGTATGTCCCTTTTTGATGTAAGGTAAATTATGTACATGATACCTGTAGATGGACAGATCCGATCACTCAACCTTGGATATTAGATATCTGTTAATGCGCAATATTTGTGCTTTGCAGAGTGGTTAGGATTTCTGTATTGCAGGCATAAGATGGCTGTGAGATTAAAGTCTGCCTGCAGAGTCCTTTTTCCTCCTTTTTGTCTTCTCACATGCCACAATTTTATCTAGTGCCTATAAGGATCTTTTGTGCAAATGTAAGGATCCTTATACACAAACGAGGCCTGGTAAACAAAAAAAGTTAAACAATTATTATTTTTCTGAATTTAAGCTTTTGCTTTTGCTCCTATTTGCACATTGGTGTTATTTGAGCTGCAAGGCCATCCAATAAAGTTTTGGAGAGCATTTAATGCATCTAAAACTTGTCCCTTCAGGAAAAAAAAAGTATTTAGTCAGCAGGAAGGCTGTGATTTGCAAGCTTCAGTAACTATTCATGCTATCCAATGCTGCTGCTGATGATAAATACTGTATTTATCGGTGTATAACATGCACTTTTTTTCCCCCTGAAAATCGGGGGGAAATCGTTCCTGCTACTTGGAGGGGACAAGCGCCGCTGGATGATACAGAGCCGCGATCTCCTGTGTATCCGACGCTGTCACACACAGTCCCGCCCCCCTGGCCTGGTATTGGACTACTGCTCTGTCCATCATATGAGCCGGGCGGCACTGTGAGTGACTGAGCGCCGGATACACAGGAGATCACGGATCTGTGTCATCCCAGTGGCGCTCGTCCCCTCCAAGTAGCTGAGGTTGCTGCAACTGGGTGGCTTTGTCATGCAAGGAAAATGTAACTGAATGTATGCTATATCACCTGGTGGACATTGACCGTTAAAGAGGAACTGAACTGTGGTAACTAAAGAG
>CM053026.1:272156493-272200617 GCA_028564925.1 Lithobates sylvaticus | reverse complement strand
CCTGTGCTCTAGGAGAAAGAGCAAGCAGGTGGCTTTAATGTTGCTCTTTTCATTAGGGTGCTTAATACACCAATAGATAAATACTCCAGGTAGAAAACACCTTTGAGTGTGCTTGGGTTTGAGACAATCTGGGCCCTACAAAAGTACTACAAGGAAGATGCCTGCACAGGTACAGGTACAGATCTTGTACTGGCTGTTCCTTATGGAACTGTAGCTAATTTAAATGAAAGAGCAGGATGTATAGGGGGTATAGAAAAGAACCCCCTTTAAAATAATCACATTATGTTGATTTGTCTCCTGAAATGAAGACAGACATAGTTTTTGATTTATCCAAAAGGATCACCCCCTCCTAAAAATAACTTTTAAACTCAATCAGGTGTAGCTAATCACCTTCTCAATTGCACACAAAGCCATTGACTTTCATCTGTGATCAGCTGTAGTCATTTTTATTAGCTCAGTATGAAAAGAGCTTCCCTGGAGCATTTCAGTCTCTGGTAGTGCAACTGAAGCAAACAATCAGCTATGGGTGGCAAGGCACTGCCAAAGGATCTACAGAATAAAGTTGTGGACAGGCACAAGGCAGGAGAGGGATACAAAAAAATGTCTAAAGCCCCATACACACGGTCGGATTTCCCCATGGATTCTGTCCTATCGGACAATGTTGTCGGATATTCCGACCGTGTGTAGGCACCATCGGACAGTGTACGTCGGATTGTCCGACGGACAAAGTCCTATCTCCTGCTGGATAGATTTTTTGACAACAAGGTCCGACCACACCAAATCCGATCGTGTGTAGCGTAGTCCGACGGACAAAGTGCTACGCATGCTCAGAAGAAATTCTGTGACGGAAGCGCTCAGTCAGGTAAAACTACCTTTCCTAATCGACACAGCACATTCGTCACGCTGCAATGTTAAAATGTCTTTAATGCAGCGCATTCTCTTTTTCTTTACAATGCAAGAAGAATGACATGTTTTAGCTGCTCCTATTCACCCGCACTTCTCCCAAACTTAGTTCTTTAGTAGTTTTCAGGATTTCTAGACTACATGTTTCTTTTTACTCAGATCGTAAAAGAATCTTTGTTATATTTTTTGGCTGATTTGTCATTTTTGTAGTTTTTTTGGAAGACATATTTTCAGGCTAATTTTTTATTTTTTTTTGAGGGGGGTTGTGTGTCTCCACTTATCCAAACAACATTATTAACATTTGTATTTGGTGCTTAAATTCACTAGGAGTTTGTTTGTTGTTGGTGCCCCTTGTTAATTGGGCTTTATGATTAGTGAAATGTACCTGCATACTCACAAATAAACTGTCATTGTAGAAAAGTAAAACACATAGGCAATGATTCTTTCAAATCAAAAATACCTTTATTTAGGTCTCAGCAACAAACCAAAGAGGAACGCAGCGATGAAGAAACTTGGGGAATTTGCAAAGCCTTGGACCCCCACGGCAACCATCATTTTTGAAGCGTCTAAAATTGGGGGCCTGAGGAGTACCTATCTAAATAATAAGGGAGTGCTATCTGGTCCTGAAGTCCAAAACATCCGGAACTGCAGCAGATGCCATCTAGGTCCCCAGGCTCTGGTACTACGAGAGGCTCCATCTTCTCTCAGACCAGACTAAATCCAGGTCGTCACTCTCAGGTCTTCCTTCCACGCTTCCTTCCACGCTGTGGTGCTGGTGGGGTGGCAGAAGGAGGAGGAGGAGGAGGAGGCAGAGCATGGTCACTATCGCAAACATGTGTGAGTGGGGTCATCTCCCCAGCCATACCCTTATTTAGGACTTTGAGGATGACCCCCTCACACATGCTGCGTTGCTCCACCTCCATACCCATCATTTTTGTGGCAACCAAGGAGCCAAAGGCCTCCTCGTAGGTGGGTGTGGCATATAGGGAGGCTGAAGCATCTCATATCAGCCAGAGCGCTGACTCTCCCACCTCCCCCACCCTTCTCGCCCTTCTGTAGGGAAGGCGGAGGGGAGGGACTTGGGAGACAGTCAGGCTCCTACGCCTACCCCCCTGTTGGCTGCCACTACCCACCTCTTGGCTGCCACTAACCCCTGCCTCCTCCTGACTGCCACATTCCACAGCCACCTCCTGGCTGAGGTCTTCCTGTGTATGGAAAAGGGACATAGTTTGAGTTATTTGTTCATCAAACACACACAATTTTCATCTAGTGACTGTTGCAAAATGTTTACAAATAGAAAACCATACAATTCTCAGCCCAGCAGTTTAGATTCTTCCCCAAAATGTCTCCAACACTACTGTCAGTTGATATGTCAATCATGTTAGGAACTAAGCAAATGGGGATCCTGAATTAAGTGAACATCATTCATTATTCCCAAAAATGGGTACAAAACTACTATACCTGGCTCAAGCTGGGCTCCTGCACATCTTCCAGATTGGAAGGCCCAGGTTGCTCCTCGGAAGCCTCATCAGGGGTGGCGTGCATGGAAGGACGCGTGCAAGGAAGAGTCAAGAGTGACTTCCTGACATCAGCCTGGTCTTTGAGAAAGTGGAGCCTCTCATAGTACCAGAGCGTGGGGGCATAGACCTCATCTGCTGCAGCTCCAGATGCTTGGGACTTCCGGACCTTATTGCGCTCCCTGAAATAGGTACTCCTCAGGTTGCCAATTTTAACTCTTAACTTCTCCACGGTTGCCGTGGGGAACCTTGGCTTTACAAATGCCAGCAGTTTCTTCATGGCTGTGTGCCTCTTTGGTCTGTTGCTATAGTCTCGGTGTTTCGCCTGCCATAATAGGGGCATTTCCCTATATTTATCAATGAAGAGGGGGAGAAAACTCACATCGTTGAAGCCGTCCATAATCTCTGCAAGACACAACAGCACACAAAATAATGTCAGGCAAAACTCTCCTAATCTTCTCCCTAAAGAAGCCTCAAGGTCTAATCTGTCTAGGCTAGTTATGTACCAACGTCAAATTGTACCTTCGTTATAGCGATCGTCTCGTGCGTGAGCTTTCTCTCCCCTCGTCTCACAGATCGTGGCTACGACACAGGCGTGTGACGTTTTATATACAGTGCACATGCGTCAAACTCCGCCCGCCCCTGACGATCTTTCTCGTCTATTCACCACCCCTTCTCTTTACGGCGCAGTGGGGAGAGCACATGGCGGGGACACAGCAGGTGCGCCCCAAATATCCCACCAACGAGGAGGAGGACGAGGAAAGGCCGGAGGCAGAAACATCCCGATCCCGGAGCCTGAAATTCAAGGCCTCCAATATGTCATTTGGAGAAATGTTGGAGATGGTGGACATATTAAAGAGGAGCGACTATGATGGGAAGTATGGGCCTTACCTCAACCCCAATGTCCGCAAGGCCGAGATCATGTCTAAAGTTGTGAGGAGGCTGTACAATCACTTTGGGGTACAACGATCCAAGGAGCAACTGAGGAAACGCTGGTCAGACCTGAAACTGAGGGAGCCCGATCAGTACAGAAAGATCAAGCGAGTTCTTCAAAAAAGTAAGTAGTTGTGTTTTGTGTTTGATTTTTGGCTTGCATACTGCTTCATGTGTTTGTATTTTTACAAAGTTGTACATTAGAAAATGGCCACTGTCATGTTCGTCTGTGCATTCGATCGTACTCAACCTCGATCTTTCTGCCACTGTCATGTTCGTGTGTGTGTGTGTCCATTCGATCATACCCAACCTCGATCGTTCGGCCACTTATAATACGATGTTTGGTGTTTTTTTTTTTGTGGAAAGGAAGTTTGTTCTCACTAGAAATGTCATCAAGAATGTAAAGCCAATTTATTCAATGTAAAGGAGAGGTCACCCAGTAGCTGGTTACTCATCTGGACTCTAGAGCACTGGTGCTGGGACACCCAAACCCACTTTTTATTATGCTTTTCCACACATGTGCTCCAGTGTATACTAGAAGGGGGTCTCCATCACACAAACTTCTACCAAAAAGCTAGTAAGTTTAGCCCCTTTACAAAGTTACTACATTCATGTTGTTGTCATTTGTAACTGGCCAACCAAAAATATTGTCCCTCACTTTCAAGCAATGTTTGTCATTTCCTATTTCTGCCCTCAATAGATTGTGTTGCTAAATCTTCCTTTTGTACATTCTCATAGGGGAGCGAAAACTCGGTACATCTGAGGAAACCACAAAACCAACACCTCCCAAAGAAGCGGAAAGACCAGAAGCAGAGGAGGAGGAGGAGGAAGGAGAGATCATAGAAATTGGAGAACTGGTCACCACAACAGGTGAGTGTGGGAGAACACAGCTACTGGTAAGCTAATCAATGTATGCCTGCCTCATTTCCAAAACACACTTTTGTTTTTTTTTTTTGGTTGTTTTTAGGTGACGTGGATGTTGTGGAAGAAGAATCGCACTTTACCACAGAGAGTGCCCACGTACTCATCGGGGAGATAATGGTCTGCAATCGAGATCTAGATTATATAAAGCAAAACATCAATGATGTTCAACAAAAATTGAAGAACATCATTGATGTTTTAGGAAAAATCTGAAAACGCACCAAGTAATTAACACACATTTGTGGCTGTTTCTGAATACATTTGCAACTTAAGAACTGTGTGAAATTTGGAACATGCACACATTGTGTCCATATGTGCTAGCTCCCATCATGGTGGATGAATGACAACGTTTTTTGGGGGTGCAACCACTTTACGAACTACTAAAGTGGTTGTGTGAAGGGGTTGCACCCCCAAAAAACGTCCATTCATCCCCATGATGGAAAATGGCACTTTTGCACATTCTAGGCATGTGTTTTACCATCTAATGACCATTTTCAGACCAAAATTGTGTGCATGTTCTAAATTTCCAGTTTCCAGGGGTGACCCCCATGTGATGAAGGCAAGATCAAACACACTTTGAACATATAATCATGTCTGATCTTGTCTTCACTTTAGAAAGTTGAACTTTCCTAATTCCTATGTTCTGTTTTGCTCCATGCCTGGTTTTACCAAATGCGGAATGTTTGTAAACAATGTTGTAAAGAACCAAGATCTTAAACTTTTTTATTTTTCTAAATGTGTGGCTTCCTTATTTCCAAACACAAAAGCATTATGTATGTGAAATGTAAAGGATTTGGGGGACAATGGGTGTTATTTACTAAAGGCAAGTCCAGTTTGCACTGCAAGTGTATTTTCCAGGGCACTTTTGCACTGCACTTGGAGAGCATAGTAGATTTGACTTATGTAAATGACACCCACCGTGATTTGTATGAAAACACGTAGCACACCATTTTTGTGAATACAAACATTTCTGTCATGGTGATGAAATGGAGTATTTTGGGTGTCAGTTATGCACTACAAACCTACTCTAGACCAAAGTTTAGGTATCAAACACACAACATGAGAAGAATATTTTTGGGAAGAAGAGACTGTTACCTCCTTTTGCCCAGAAAGTGCATTCCCACTGTTGAAGCTAAAGGGCAAAAATTGCAAGGTCAAATAAGCAATAATACGGAAATGACAAGAAATCAGAGGTTGGTTAAAAAAAGATATTTATTTAAAAATGCTTCTCACACATCGTCAGGCAGAGCAATGGCCCCCCCTACCCACAAAGTAGTCCATATATTGCTCGCGGACCTCGCGGGCATTTAGAGGGGGCAAGCCTGGACGTGCCGCTTGAAGGGCTGTGAGGTCAGCATTGGAAGGGTCCTCCACATCTGGACCAACGGGCACCACATAGTTGCTGTTGTGTCGTTTTAAAAAGTTGTGCAATATGCAACAGGCAAGAACTATGTGGTTCAGTTTGTATTCCGCCAAGTTAATAGCCGTCAAAAACAGGCGGAAGCGGCTGGCCAGGATTCCGAAGGTGTTCTCCACCACTCTGCGGGCTCTGGACAGCCTGTAATTGAAGACCCTCTGGTCTGGGGTGAGGGTCCTCATCGGGAAGGGCCTCATCAGATGGGGAGTCAACGCAAACGCTTCATCTGCGACAAAGACGAAGGGGAGTCCTTCAGTATTCTCCTCTGGAGGTGGCAAGCACAGACTGCCACTTTGGAGACGCCAGTAGAACTCCGTGTGCGCAATGGCACCACCATCCGAGATCCGGCCGTTCATCCCCACGTCCAAATACAAAAACTCGTATGTCGCCGACACCACCGCCAACATCACTACACTATTAAACCCCTTATAATTATAATAGTAGGACCCCGAGTTGGGCGGTGGGACGATGCGGACGTGTTTCCCATCAATTGCACCTCCGCAGTTAGGAAAGTCCCAACGGCTGGCAAAGTGGGAGGCCACAGTCTGCCATTCCTGTGGCGTGGAAGGGAACTGTGGAGTGAAACAAGAAAAAAAAATTAGTCACTTTGCACATAAACATTGCAAGCAGATTAGACAATCAACATCTTGGAACAAGAGCATACTTTTACATTTTAGGCTGGAAAGTATTTGCACAGAAAAGCAGAGGGTCCCCTTCGCAGATTACTCACCCCCCATCAATCCCCCCACTTCTGATGGGCCATTGGCAATAACTAGGGTTTTGGGGGGGGGGGGGGGTGGACCGGTAACCATCTGCACAGGAAAGATAAAATAACATTTCAAACCCCCCCCCCCCCCAAAAAAAAAAAGGAAAGCACATTGTGACATTCTGAAATTACCAAGCAAGCTAATAGGAGGGAAAGAACACAAAAAAAGAGGAAATGGAAAGTATGGAGGCAGCCCCTTGCACTACATGCTTTGCTGAATTCATCACTAAAGATGCCCACTATAAAGAGGTAGGTATATAGTGTGTATTGACCTTGTGAAAGCCAGCAGATAGAGGATTGGTACCATCTGACAGAGCAGTTGGGGGAGGGGGTTCATAATGAGTTTGCCCCCCCCCCCCCCCCCCCCCCCCACAAAAATAAAAAATATAAAAGGGGCTCTACATGAAGTAAAACACACAGCAAACATTTGTGCATATTTTAGGGGTGTTTGGGGGAAAACAATACTATGCAGCAGACAAAATACATTGCTTAAGTGACTAGGCCATAGGTGTCTATTGGGCCAGAAGAGCATGCTGGGGAGGTAAGTGAAGGGAAAAATGCATGAAGGAGAAAAGGGGCAGCATATTAGAGCATATTAGAACATATTGCAATCATGGTAATTAGGGAAGGAGGTCAAAAATACAAGTCATTAGCAAACAGAGCATACATAGAAGGGAATAGTAAAGTAGAAATGTTACCTTAATATAGTCCTCCTGCAGGACCTCGATGATGGCAGAACAGGTCTCTGGAATAATGATTCCCAGGGCCTGGGGAGAGATACCTGAAGAGAACTTCAAATCTTGAAGGCTTCTCCCTGTCGCCAAGTACCTCAACGTGGCAACAAGCCTCTGCTCCGGAGTGATGGCTTGTCTCATGCAGGTATCCTGCCGGCTGATAAAAGGGGTCAGCAAAGCCAAAAGACGGTGAAAATCGGGGTCCGTCATCCGGAGAAAGTTCCTGAAATCATCAGGATTATTCTCCCGGATCTCACGAAGCAAAGGCATGTGCGAGAACTGATCACGCTGAAGCAACCAATTCTTGGTCCACATACTCCTCGTCACTCTGTTCATGGACGGGTCTTGGCTCAAAGCTAAAAGCCCGACACCAATTCCGCGTACAGCACGAACTCGGCGACGAGTACGTACGGGAAACATCGCTCACAAACGGTCGGCTGGTCAGAACGGACAAACAGAAAGCACCGATAAACAGCAAGGCCTGAAAGAACGAAATGAATACCAGAAACGAGCAGACAATAAGCAGTGAAAATCAAAGCGTCCTATATCAAGATATAGGCCGCAATGACCAACAAAATGCGAACTGACTACACGCACTAATAAACAGATACGCACGACAAGCACAAACTGAAGAGCAGTAACGATCTGAGTCACAAAACTGAGAAGCGCGAATCGTAAGTCCCCAAACTTCAACTAACTCGCGATAAACACGGGATCAGCAGAAGGAGCCCAACGGGTGCCTGACGTGGTGCTGAACTTCCCTTTTCTAGTCTCGTGGAAGACGACTTACGTCACGACGTTCTTGCAGACCGGAAATTCCGACAACGTTGTCCGACCGTGTGTACGCAACACCAACATCGGACAAAGTACGACGGACATGATCCGACCGACCTGGTCCACGGATAATCCGAGCGTGTGTATGGGGCTTTAGGCTTTATCAATGTCTAGAAGCACAATTAAATCTATTATTAAGAAGTGTAAGGTATTTGGTACAACACAGACTCTCCCTGGATCAAGACATCAATCCAAACTGGATGAAAGAGCCAGGAGGAAACTTGTCAGAGAGGTTACCAAGAGGCCTACAGCAACTCTGAAGCAGTTGCAGGAATTTATGACAAAGAGAGTTCATTGTGTGCATGTGACAACAATATCATAAATTCTCTACAAATGTTGCTTGTATGGGAGGGTTGCAGGAAAAATCCACTCTTAAACCATTTAAGGACCGCTCACTGCATATATACTGCGGTAGGGCAGCCCTATTGCGTAAAAAACAAAGCAGATGCCCGTTCTGTCAGGGGAGTACAGAGAGATCGTCTGTTCCTAGTGATTAGGAACAGCAATCTCTCTGTACTCCCAGTCAGTCCACTCCCCTCACAACACATTTAACCCCTTGATCACCCCTAGTGTTAACCCCTTTTCTGCCAGTGTCATTTATACAGTAATCAGTGCATTTTTATAGCACTGTTCGCTGTATAAATATCACTGGTCCCAAAAAAGTGTCAAAAGTGTCCGATCTGTCCATCGCAATGTTGCAGTCCCGCTACAAAACGCTGATCACTGCCATTACAAGTAAAAAACATGATAATGATAAAAATGCTACAAATCTACCCCCTATTTTGTAGACGCTATAACTTTTGCACAAATCAATAAATATACTCTTATTGTGATTTTTTTTTTACCAAAAATACATAGAAGAATACATATTGACCTAAACTGATGAATAAATTTGTATTTTTTTTCATTTTTTTTTGGAAATGTTTTTTCAAAATTGTCGCTCTTTTTTTGTTTACAGCACAAAAAATAAAAACAGCAGAGGTGATCAAATACCACCAAAGGAAAGGTCTATTTGCGGGGAAGAAAATTATTTTATTTGGGTACAGCATCGCATGCCTGTGCAATTGTCAGTTAAAGTAACGCAGTGCCGTATCGCCAAAAATGGCCTGATCATTAAGGGGGTTAATCCTTCCGGGGCTGAAGTGGTTAAGAAAGGCTATATGCAGTCACGACTGAGCTTTGCTAAACACATCTTGAAGATTCTGAGGCCACATGGAAAAATGTGTTCTGGTTTAATGAGACTGAAATTGAATGATTTGGCCTCAACACCAAACGATATGACAGCGGATCTTAGTGGGTTAGTGCTAAGCAGGGAAAAAAGAAACAAGGTCCTTAGTAAAAGCAGCACATAACTAACACACAATACACACATTTAACTCCTTGATCGCCCTAGATGTTAACCCCTATCTACCCAGTGTCATTAGTACAGTGACAGGGCACATTATTAGCACTGATCACTGTATTAATGTCCCTGGTGATGTCAGTGACAGTTAGTCAGTTCCCCCCCAGTGTCAGTATCAGATTGTCCACCACACTATCGCAGTCCTTTTTTAAGTCACTGTTCACCACCATTAGTAGTATAAAAAAATATAAATAAATATAAATCCCAGTATATATCCATTGTTTGTAGATGCCATAACTGTCTGACGTCACTTCCCTCAGCGCAGGGAGGGAGATCACCTCTCCCCCTCCCTCTGGGCGATCATCTGGGACACGTGACAGTCCCAGATGATTACGTGGCCAGTCACAGCACGCAGCACGGCTCGCGTGTGCGCAATGGGTGCCCGGCTGTGAAGCCACAGCCGGCCCCCCTCAGTTAAAATCCCGGCGCCGCTGAGCGGAGGGCGGACAAGTGGGGCTTCGATCCCCTGCATCGCTGGACCCTGGGACAGGTAAGTGTTCGATTATTAAAAGTCAGCAGCTGCATTATTTGTAGCTACTGACTTTTAATTTTTTTTTTTTTTTTTGTGTGGAAACAACGCTTTAAAGTAACGCAGTGCCAAATAGCAAAAAAATGGTCTGGTCATTAAGGGGTTAAATTCTTTCCAAGGTCAAGTGGTTAAGGTTGAATCACACAGATAGGTGCCTATTAGGCCAGGATGTAACTTTAGAGAAATGTATTCTCTCATTGATGCTGTCAATGCTTCTGTTCAACTTACGGTATGTTGATTATCCTAGCTTCATACTTCAATAACAAATATTGAAACCAAAAGTCTTTAGCTACATTTTTTTAGCCTGGTCTTCTTAAAAGTATAAACCACACGAAGGAATGAGATGACTCCCAAGATGAAGTTGCTCATAAATAAGTAAGTGCTATAGTAAATATCCCACTGTTGATACCCTCGCTGATTAGAATTAGACTGCACAATATAGAGGCATTTGGAGGGGTGGGTGGCTTCCACAGACAGAACCTCTTTGTGGACTCCAAACTGAACACTGTGAAAGTCTGTATTGCACACTTTTTCATTAATACAGTATATGACTTTAACATTCTAGGTGTTTATCCTGGTTAAAAAAGAGAGGGGTGCAATCCTTGTGGATTTACATAAAAAAATAACATTTGGAAGATATTCATGCCGTGAACTGAATCATGGGGTGAATGAGTCAAATGTTTGATGAAATTCATTAATCTCTGCCACCAATGGCATTAGCATAACATAGCTAATTCTATTCTGACAATCTTTACCACCATTCCCTGATATGTGTATACATTTTCTGGGAAAAGGAACCTGTAGGCTTAAATTAGCTAGTAAAAGGGGTCCTAGGTCAGAGGTTCTCAACTCCTGTCCTCAGGACCCACTAACAGGCCAGTTTTTATGTATTACCTTGGGGAGATGCAGACTAGAATACTCCAATCATTGAGCAGCAAATTATATCACCTGTGATGTATTTCAGTTATCTTGCAAACCTGGCCTGTTAGTGGGTCCTGAGGACAGGCATAGCTCCCAACTGTCCCTGATTTGGAGGGACTGTCCCTGATTTGGAGGGACTGTCCCTGATTTGGAGGGACTGTCCCTGATTTGGAGGGACTGTCCCTGATTTGGGGCAATGTCAATCTTTCCTCCTCATTTGTCCCTCATTTTGGTCTGATCTATATAGTTGTATATAAAATGCACTTTTTATCTATCGATAAGTGTTTTCCAGTGCTAAACCTTTCATCCCATTTCTAAATTGTAAATTTTAAAAGCCAATATTAAAGGAATAGTTGTGGTAAAAAAAAAGCCCTTGTGGATTTAATTAACCTTTTTTTTGGGGGTTAATTCTCCTTTAAGGGGGTGTGGTAGGGGGTGTGTCCTATACCTACATATGTTTTGTTAGTAGGTGTCCCTCATTCACATCTCAAAATGTTGGGAGGTATGGGACAGGGTTGATGACCACTGACCTAGGTCCTTGGGGCAGGCACCTTCAGGCATCTGTAAATTACTCCCAGAGTACCATGAGTTTACCAAGACCTTGGGAGGCACTGATTGGCAAATGCTGGGATGTTTGCACTCTCATCTGCCCCTTAGCCCCCTTCATACTGCCAAATGTGATGAATGGCCAATAGGAAAGCACACAAAAGGTAGACATAGTACAAGTAAAGCAGATGTAGTGGGTATTTGTTTATTAGAGAAATTAGAATCCTGGCTCTCAAAGTAATACCCATACTAGCAACTGTCTGCTGTGAGGACCTTTACCAGCCCGAAGGTTCACACAGTAGAGGGGCATCTCCTAGTTAGTGTGTCAAAATAAAAAGAAGACAAGAGATAGGAAGGTAGAAAAGGGGAGCACGGAGAAAACGTTTGCTGTGCAGAAATGTATTGGCATCTTGCTGCAATTTCCTTTTATGTTTTTCTCATTTCTACAGTTGTACATTCCTGTAGACGACAACTATTTTATTCTTCCTCTTTAAAAAAATGTGTTGGAAAAGAGAGTCCTTCACACAACATTTAAATAGTCCTCATGTAAATAGGATGTATATCTGAGATGAGAATATTCATGTTTAATTCATTGTTACATTTGTTATATTTTCATGTGCAGACCAAAGACTTGTCTGCTGACAATGTCAATTCAAGCAACAATTTTTTAAAATAAAAGTAACATAGTTAACCTGGTCAAAAAAAAAAAGACACAAGTCCATCTAGTTCAACCAAGAAAAGGGGAAGAAAAAAAAAAAGTTGCTTTCATTTATTCCATTATTAACTCCTTCCTCACCTTAGCTATTTTGATGTTTTTACCAATCAAATGTAAATGAGCAAGAGGGAAGAAAGGGAGAGTGGGTAAAGACATGATCTTCTCTTGTGCCTTACATTCTTACAAAGAATACAAGGTGTTTGGTGAATGGACAAGGGGAGTGGAAAGATGCAACCCACCGTGAATTTCTTTTCAGGGAGAGCTAAGCATTACTGCCTGTCTGAAAGAGCCCTTACTTTGTCGGGGAAGAGAGCAATATCAGGCAGAAAATATTCATGAGCTTTGATTAGCTTGGCTTTTATGTGATTGCCACAACAAAGTAATCTGAATAGAAGACCTTTTGTTTTGGTATCCACATACCGTATTTATCGGCTTATAACACGCACTTTTTCTCCCTTAAAATCGGGGAAAGTCGTGGGTGCATGTTATACGCCGATCCACCCCAAAAAAGTAACAAAAATAGCGAGCGCCGCCGAAAAAGACCGAAGCGCCGCAGAAAAAGACCGAAGTGCCGCCGAAAAAGACCGAGCCGAATCTTCGGCTCCGCTCGCAGTCCCGCCTCCCTGCGCTCGCTCCCAAAACAGCAGGGAGGCGGGACTGCGAGCGGAGCCGAAGAGTCGGCTCGGTCTTTTTCGGCGGCGCTTCGGTCTTTTTCGGCGGCGCTCGTACGGTCTGTCTTGGCGGTGGGAAATTTAAATGTGGGCAAGGCTGCAAATGACGCTGGCAAGCTGCAAATGACACTTGGAAGCTGCAAATGACACTGGGCAAGCTGCAAATGACACTGGGCAAGCTGCAAATGACGCTGGGCAAGCTGCAAATGACGCTGGGCAAGCTGCAAATGACGCTTAAATGTAATTTTTTTTTTTCCCTAAACTTCCCTCCTAAAACTTTTTTTCCTTAAAATGCCCTCCTAAACTTGGGGTGCGTGTTATACGCCGATAAATACGGTAAATCATCTTTCATCAGGAGTGGTTTGAGTGGAATAATTGTGTTACCGATGCAAAACCATAGAAAAAACATCTATTGGTATACATGTCTGTGGTAGCAGAAAAAAAAACAGTCCAGCCTTCAAGCGATAAAATCACTTGTAGGCACTTCATTTACAGCAATGCTTGTATTGTTTTCTTAAACAGGGTAGGGACAGACATACTAGCAATTACAAAAATAAATAAATGCAAAAGATGAAAAGATGCTAATCTGTAAATAATTAAACAAAATTAGAACATAAAAAAGTAGTGTAGGGTGGGAAAATATCTGGGTTTGGCCCAGTATTTGGCCCGCGGTGTTATCAAAGCTCAGTTATTCGCCCTTTGTTTGTTTGGTGCTTGTTTGTTGTTTTAAAGCATTTTTAAACCACGTTAAAAAACGGTCCTCCTACACGCTCATGTCATAATGTACTAGCATGCACTGCATACTAACATATTATGACAGTATTACTTAAAGTGATTGTAAACCCTCATTTCTTTTTTTTTTTTTAACTAACAAACATGTCATACTTACCTCCACTGTGCAGTTCGTTTTGCACAGAGTGGCCCTGATCCTCGACTTCTGGGGTCCCCCAACGGCGCTCGCAGCTCCTCCCTGCATTGGTAAAGCCCCTAGGAGAAGTGCTCTCTCGGGGGGTTACCGTGCGGGTGCGCTCCCGAGTCCAGCATTTGCGCCAATAGACACAGAATGCTGGATTCGGCCCCACCCCCATCGCCCGTGTCATTGGATTTGATTGACAGCAGTGGGAGCCAGTGGCTGCGCTGCTATCAATCTATTCAATCAAGAGCCGAGATGCCGGCCAGAGAGGGTTTGCGCGTCTCCAGCGTGGGAACGAACGGGCTCAGGTGAGTAAAACAGGGAGGCTGGGGGGCTGGTCAGTGACAGAAGTTTTTTCACCTTAATGCATGGGATGCATTAAGGTGAAAAAACACCAGGGTTTACAACCCCTTTAAAAAACAAAATCCCCAGTGGTGCACTGTCACCACTGACAGACCTTCCATCTTTACCTGGTCTACCACCAAAAGAAAGTTCTATTTGTTGGGTAAAAAAAATGGCATACAATTGTCAGTTAAAATAACGCAGTGCCGTAATGGAAAAAATGGCCTGGTCATGAAGGGGGTAAATCTTCTGGAGGTCAAGGGATTATTAAGACATAGTCTGTTTCACAGATCAGCTGTAAAGCAGTTCTACTACTTGTGGTACTATTAGCATATGGTCCCTCTTACCTTGCTACAGCATGCTTTGTTCCAGGACTGGGAGGTATACGCATTGAAGGAACTGAAATGCTGGGTTGTATAGTACCCACACAATAGGTCCCCGCTCACCCTGTCAGTGTCAGTCAAGGCCACTATTTTCCACTATTTTATGACACCTGTTGTCTAAGCATTAGGTTCATCTTCTAACCCAGTTTTTGTAATTTCTGGTGTTCCTGTTACTCCATTTGCTGATTTCAGCGTGTATCTGACTAGGCTTGTCCACCATACTGCCTGACTTTTTGCCTGCTCCTGGGTCTAATATTGTGCACCATGCTCTGGCTCTAGTTCGTATCAGCAGACATGCACCGGTAAAGCCCATTACGCTTTGTGGGGTACTTTGGTGAAGATCTAAAGCAGGGGTCTTCAAACTATGGCCCTCCAGTTGTTCAGAAACTACAATTCCCATCATGCCTAGTCATGTCTGTGAATGTCAGAGTTTTGCAATGCCTCATGGGATGTGTAGTTCTGCAACAGCTAGAGGGCCGTAGTTTGAGGATCCCTGATCTAAAGTGTGTGCACCTCAAGAGTTTTTAAGGACTCACACCTTAATACCTTCTGCACCATCCAGCTCTCTAAAAGATGATTTACAGAAGGACAGGTAGTCTTACGGCAGTAGGATTCAGTGCTCAACTCTTCTCTGCTACCTGCACTTCCTCCCTAGCCACAGAATTACCGCCATATAATATTGCACCCACCACACCTATGAATTGGTAATCTGCAATGTATTAAATTTTGGATTTAATCAGTGGCGGCTGGCGCTCCAGTTCAGTCGGTCGATCGATCGGCGAACAAACCCACCCCCACCCCCCCTCGTTTCTTGCCCATCCGCCCACCAGCCCCGCACTTACCCTGGTCGCAGGCAGCTTCGGCAGCTTCTCCCCTGCTTCTGCTCCTGGCCAATGCAGTCGCTTCTCCTCTTGGCCAATCGGGTCTTAAGACCCGCTTCCTGATTGGCCGGGAGGAGAAGCAGGAGGACAATAGTGAATATTAATTTGCTATTGTCACGCAACTGGGTGGGCTTGCACAAATACCTCTGGTGGCCTGCCTAAGAAAAAATGCAAACAAAATTTAAAATAAAGCAGTATTACATCCAAAATCAAAAATGTAATACATTGCAGCTTACCAATTCATAGGTGTGGTGGCTGCAATATTTCTCCCCCTGTGTGTAAGATTATTTTTCACCTTATAAACTACTGTTCTGGGTTAACATCTCTGCTCCAGCTTGCATCCAATTACACCAGAACCACCAATTTCTCACGTTACTGTACAAATATCTGCTTTATAGAAGTTTTACATAAAGGTTTTGTAAATACTGTTCTGTAAACTTAAAGGGTTTATAATTAATGCATATATTATCATAATGTTTTACAAGAACACATTACCTACACACAAAGGTAAAACATAATTATTGCGGATTCCTGTGAAGATCGATCAGTTTATAACCTTCTAATACATTTAGTTTTTCTACACACATATCCAATAAAGCAGAGCTCCCCCTGGTGTACGTATTTTAGGAGACTGCACTTTTCTAGCGCCTAACAAACATAAATGCTAACGATCACAGCGATGATGCTGCAGTGACATCTGTTGGTTGTTTGTTGTAAATCACATTTATATTAGTCAATGATTTCATTGGCACAAAATACTGTAATAAAAGCATGGAGTTGTTGCAGAATTTTTGGCCAACAGACATGTACATGTACACTTAATCAAATAAGACCCATTTTGAATCATATTAGTGGATACCTTAACAATACAAAGCAAATACCACTACATGGCCTTGAGTGGATACATACATGTTAACTGTCCCGATCTAGAACTCATCCAGGCGATTTGCAAACCTGCTACCTTTCTGCTGTTAATACTCATTCACTTACTAGATTCATGTAGCTCAGAAGCCTAAATAACCCTACACAACAGTGTTTAGGTTGCTGATCTTACTTATATAACTGTTTACCCAAATGCAATGGTGTTTGACAGATTTTTGTGTTTGGCATAAGTCGGTGCCTCCTCTATTGTGTTGTCCCATGCGGAGTGATACCAACTGCACTCCACCTCTTTTCCCAGGTTGCGGTCTCCAGAGTGGTGCCAACAGCAATAAAGAAGAGATATTCAGGTCAGTGTGAAGCAATACACTGGGCATAATGGTATAAGGCTGCTTTTACCCTGATATGCTGAGGTTTAGATGTTTAAATCAGGGGTGATCTTTGACGTCTGCCATGTTGTTCAGGTAGATCTCCAACTCTTTAAGGTTGCCTATTTTTGCTCTAATGACTTAAACCTCTTTCTTCATACTGATGAAGGTATTATGTAAGCAGATAGCTTCTTACCAACTACAGGTGATGTAGGGACAGTACCCCTATCCTGTCATTATCTGGAAAAAAAAACACCAGTACCCACATTTTCAATTATTTTTACAGTGATATTAAACCCTAAGTTTTTAAACACTTGCAACAGCTGATTTAATCACTTACTGACAATGGAGCTTTTTTATCTTTTAATATTTGCCCATATTTCCGTTTAAGCTGGTGCCATGGTCACTGCCCCTGTTTTCCAATTTTAGGGTGGGTCCTTTCATTTGCAGCATTCTACTGTCACTGCCAGGTGTTTTTTCACCTTAATGCAAAGAATGCATTAAGGTAAAAAAAAAACACGAGGGTTTACAACCCCTTTAACTGCTTGCTGCCCGGCCACTGTCAAATGACGATGGGGCAGTGCAGCTCTTGTTCTGGGCCCCGTGGGGGCGCGCATCGCGGCAATCGAGGCCTCACCGTGTTGCTAGGACACGGTGCGACCCCAATCTGTGTAAAGAGCCGCGTCAGCAGGTCTTTAGCCATGTGATCGGCTGTGTCCAATCACAGCCGGTCACATGTAAACAAGGAGATGCCAGTAACTGACAGAGTGTGAGGAGAGGAGAGCCAATCAGCGGCATCTCCTCACAGGGGACATCTAGGGAAGTAATCAGGGAACCGATGATCAGTGCTCTGATTACAATAAATAAATAAAGTGTAAAAAATGGAGTGCCCACCAATGCCAGCATACAGTGCCCACAAGTGCCACAAATCAGTGCCCATTAGCCATCCCAGTCAGTGCTGGCAATTAGTGCCGCCTATCAGTGCTGCCCATTAATGCCCATCAATGCTGTCCACCAATGCCCATCAGCGTCGCTCATCAGTAGCACCCATCAATGCCCATTAGTGCCGCCTATCAGTGCCCACCAGTGCCGCCTATCAGTGCTCATCAGTGTCGCATATCAGTGCCTCCTCATCAGTGCCACCTCATCAATGCCCACTAGTTCAGCCTATCAGTGACCATCAGTGCCGCCTCATCAGCGCACATCAGTGAAGGTGAAAAATTACTTAGTTACAAAATTTACTGACAGAAAAAAGTAAAAAAAAATATTTTTTCCCCAAATTTTTGGTCTTTTTTTTATTTTTGTAAAAAATAAAAAACCCAGCAGTGATTAAATACCACCAAAAGAAAGCTCTATTTGTGTGAAGAAAATTATAAAAAATGTCTTTGGGTACAGTGTAGCATGACCGCGCAATTGTCATTCAAACTGTGACAGCGCTGAAAGCTGAAAAATGGCTTGGGCAGGAAGGGGGTGTTCGTGCCTGGTAGGCAAGTGGTTAATATTGAAATATTCAATAAAATCCTGATTTACCACAGTCACATCAGCAGCAGCCTTGAAGCTGGTCAATCATGTTGCTACCCCTCACATCATGATGCCAACACCGTAACTGTACAGGGTCCTTTTATGATGTCTTTATACAAGCAATGGGCAGTACCTGGTTCACCAGAATTTATTGTGACATGGGTGCTGCAAATACTACCCACCTCGTTACAGTATAGAAGAGATATGAACTGGTTGCAGTTTAATGTAAGTATTTGGGGCTTTTAAAACATTTTACCCCAGAGCCCTACCTGTCACCTTTGTTATTTTTGCTAAAAAGCTAATGTTATACAGGATTGAGATGGAACAGAGCAAGGTGTTATCAAGAAATATATACACGGCAAAATTGTATTTGCTATACAGACACTCAGCCTGCCAAAAAGAGAGATTGAAACACCCTGGGATGCATATACACTTTATATACCAATATTATCAGTCAGTCATGTTGCCTATCAGGGGCTGCCCATCGATTAAGGGCACACTGGCACCCCCCCACCCCCGTCCATCACTGCCTCTCCTATCCATGTGTCCGGCCCCCTCATGACACCGGCACATGGATTCCATTGCAGAGGGGCTGTTTATTTGAAGCACTGATTAGAGCCAGAGGTTCTAATAGCCTTCAATATAGGGTGGGCTCAGGTTGCAGAGAGTGCGCTCTGAGCCCACCCAGGTGTGTTACAACAGTTAATTAATATTCACTGTTGTAACACTGATCCTCCTCCCAGCCAATCAGCAATCGGGTTTTGACACCGGTCACCCAATTAGCTGAAAGGACAGGCGATCCTATTGGATGCATAGGAGGAGGAAGGGAGGAGCTAGAAGCCACCATGGAGGAAAGGACTCAGAGCCAAGCTGCTGCACCACGCTGCCTGCCATCTGCTATGATGGGGTAAGTGCCGGACCGACCAGCAAACAGCAGGGGGGGTGGGGTGGGTGCCGCTCTGGGGGGATGGGTGGTTGTTTGCCTCCCCCAGCCGCCACTGTTGCCTATAGGAGTCTTTCAGATATTTACTTTCATTCTGAGTTTTCTGCTTTGAAATGGTAAATCCAGTCTGGTTCCTGTGAATAGCAACCACTGCAATGCATAATAAGAGATTGACATTGTACCCAGGCAAAGTCCAATGGGTGACTGGGTAATTAGTTTGCTGCAATGCCCACTTCTACTGCTAATTATTAGGGATGAAAAAAGCTGCCTGGGATATGTTCGTGAACAGTTTCACAAATATTCCTCGATTTGCAAATCTTGTTGGTCAATTCTTGCCATTTGTAGGGCTAATAAGCAAGCTATTGTCCAACAAATGGCATGGGAAGCCAGGCACTGCCATGTGTTAGCAGAAAAACCTTTAGACACTTGCTATCTCATAATCTGAAAAAACAGGATTTAATTCCTCTGAAAAAGCATTGCATATGGAAAATGTGTATATGCTTTGCTCTCTGCTGTGCTTATCACTTAACAGGACAGCAGGTAGATGGACATTCGTATAACCCTGAAAATACACCACCTATATTTTTGGAGCTTTATGACATCATTGAGGACTGTCCAGCACCATCAAAGAGTTGAAGAAGAACCCTGTACGTTTCATTACTGACCTCAACACATATAAAAATAACAAGTTTAAAAAACAGAAAGTACTCAGATAGATGGCCCTGGGCTACGGTGAGGGGGTAGTGACTGGGCAGCTCAGGGTGGGGGGAACCCAGAATTCGGATTTCAGTGTGAGCCCATTGTTACTGCTCTGTGTGTGGAGTGGCTCTTTAACAATAAGGCAATAAGACAATAAGGTTGATTTACCAATTGAGTAGGGGCTATTCACCTAGCAATGTACATGTCCACTTTTCGAAAAGAGTGCAAAGTAAATGTTAGTAAATATGTTAGTAAATATGATGAACTTATGTTCACTTTGATCAGTGCAAAGGAAAATGTAAAGAAATTGATTTTTGCTTGTGTATTCACATTCTTTGCAAGCATTCACTTTGGAAGTGAGCATACACTTTGCTAAGTAAACAGCCTTTATCCTAGGTTCACACTAGTGCTACTGCATACTCATGCTTTTTCAGTGTGTTTTTGTAGCGTGTTTATGCACATTTTTTATGCATGTTTTTTGATGCATTCTCATTTATCTTGCATTTTTTTTGCAGGAGGAGGAGACTGGATATTAAACAGAAAACGCTGCCAAAAACACACCAAAAATGGATGTACATGCTCCAAAAATAATGGGGCCAAAAAGTGCAATGCTGCACCAAAAAAGCACATGCACCTTTGCAAAAACCACACTGCACCATGTTGCATTGATGTAAATAGGCACTGTGGAGTATAATGGGATTTCCCCCGTTGTGCCTTGCAGTGCGATGGCAGATGCAGGAGAAATTGAACTAGTGGCAATGGTTCCTTACTAAATCATTCTCCGTTGTCACTCCCAGCACAGTTACCACACCTAACCGAAAGCTCCTGGTCGCAACTTGCGATCGGGGGCTTTCCGACCATATTACCACCAATCAGGCTGGTCACACGATCATAAACCCCGCCCCATCTCCTGGCACCATAAACCCCTTAAAGGACCTATAGGTGCCAGCGTTAAGGGGTTAAAGTATATTTCTACTTTTGTTGTCAAATTTGAGAAAACCCCCATATATGTCCCCCATGAGTAAGCTCCGGTAGGCGGAGTGAAAACATGTTAGGGGCGTGGCCTGGTGAGGGTCCAGGTTGAGACTGCCATTCACTATCATACAGCAGGATTTGATTTGATGTGCAGCTTCTGGAAAACACCTATCACCTATCCCCAATATACAGTATGTTTGTTATGTGTCCCTATTCACATAGCATATTCAATTTCTTTTTATATTTCTTACCTTTTAGATGTTTCTTAGGAGAAGGTGTCATGGCTGACTGCAAGCATTTCTCAGTTAGCTGGGGTGGGGAGTGGCTAAGTCCAGTTCTCATTAAAATATAATGAAGAAGCCCAGCTCCCAAACATAAAGCCTAGTACACACGGGTCGAATGTCGGACGACATCGGCCAGTTCAATAAAAACTGTCCGACATTCGGCCCGTGTGTATGGTAGCCAGTCCAACAGAAGCCGTCGGATCGTTAGTACAGTGGCTCCAACTGGAGCTGTCAGTTTTTTTTTTGTTTTAACCCACTGGGTTGAATTATAAAAAACTAGTGCTGTGTACCAGGCTTTAACTTTTTGTTAGACAGTGTTCAAATCTGAGAAACACAGATTCCTAGCCCCCCTTCATAACAAAGAGCACGCAGTAGGATTTTTCCTTGCTGAAAGTTCCAGAAAAGTTTTGCTATGTGAATAGGGCTATATAACAAATATAAGCTAGGTATTATCCCAATGTGGTTGCAAATGGGGAAATACCCTTTAAAGCTTTCTAGTTGCCTGTGTTGTGCTACCCCCACAGGCCTTCACTGTGCGGCTTACAGTCCTATGCAAGGACACTGTGGGGACTTACTGGGGTTAGGGGCTTAATTTTATGTATATGTGAGGGGAAGGGAGGGCAGAAGGGCTGTATAGTATGTGTAAGGGGCAGGGGCTACATTGATTGTATATGTGGAGGGGGAAGCATTGTATGTTAATGTGAGGAAGGGGGCAGCAAGCTGCATTGCGAGTGTAATCGGGGTGGCAAAGGGCAGCATTGTATGTGAGTTTGAGAAAAACAGGGACAGGGGGCTGCATTGTATATGAGTGTAAGATAGGGTCACCTCATTCCTTTAAACCCGAACACCTTTGAATTACACAGGTTGTGAAGCTAATTAAATGCAGATAAGGCACCAAGTGAGTTTAATAAGCCACAGAACCCCTGCAATTATTATGTGTTCGGGTTTAAAGGGATGAGGTGGCAACCCTAGTGTGAGAAGGGGGGAAGAGGTGAGCAGCAGAGGAAGAGGAGTACAGACTTGAAAAGTGGTGGAAGAAGGGTACATGCAGTGGCGTCACTAGGGTTGGTGTCACCTGGTGCGGTTAAATATGGTGTCACCCCCCCCCCCCCCCGTCACTGAGCAATCCGGGGCACTGAGCAGGCTAGCAAATCAGCACAGCTCTCCCCCCTAGCCTGCCATAGTGCTCTGTCCTGCCACTGTGGAGTGACAGCAGGAGTAGGACAGAGCAGTAGACACTGAGCAGGCTAGTGCATCAGGCTCTCTTCTGCCTAGCCTGCCACAGTGCTCGGCAGGGTGCTGGGTAGGCTAGTTTTGGGACGGCAGCATCATGGTGCGCACGCCAAACCAGCCCCTGTAAATGTCGTGGTTTATGCCAGTGCGCCAATCCATGCACTGTCACGGATGGGGGTGACATCATCACAGTCGGATATCACTTCCTTCTTAATGGTGTCACCCAGGCCTGGACTGGGACAAAAAATAGACTCAAGCATATTAGACTGAGCCCAAAGTCTAAATACCCCCCAATGTAACAGTGTAATCCCCTTCCAGTTTAATCCCCCTGATGTAACCCCCCCTGTGTAGTACCCCCGTGTAATCCCCCTAAGGTAACCACCCCCGTGTAATCCCCCTAATGTAACCACCCCCGTGTAATCCCCCTAATGTAACCACCCCCGTGTAATCCCCCCAAGGTACCCCCGTGTAATCCCCCTAATGTAACCACCCCCTGTGTAATCCCCCTAATGTACCCCCCTGTGTAATCCCCCATAATGTACCCCCTGTGTAATCCCCCATAGTGTTCCCCCTGTGTAATCCCCATAATGTACCCCCTGTGTAATCTCCATAATGTACCCCCTGTGTAATCCCCCATAGTGTACCCCCTGTGTAATCTCCATAATGTACCCCCCTAATGTACCCCCTGTGTAATCTCCATAATGTACCCCCTGTGTAATCTCCATAATGTACCCCCTGTGTAATCCCCCATAATGTACCCCCTGTGTAATCCCCCATAATGTACCCCCTGTGTAATCCCCCATAATGTACCCCCCTGTGTAATCCCCCATAATGTACCCCCCTGTGTAACCCCCCATAATGTACCCCCTGTGTAATCCCCCATAATGTACCCCCAGTGTAATCCCCCATAATGTACCCCCCCCTGTGTAATCCCCCATAATGTACCCCCTGTGTAATCCCCCATAGTGTACCCCCTGTGTAATCTCCATAATGTACCCCCTGTGTAATCTCCATAATGTACCCCCTGTGTAATCCCCATAGTGTACCCCCTGTGTAATCCCCATAATGTACCCCCTGTGTAATCTCCATAATGTACCCCCCTAATGTACCCCCTGTGTAATCTCCATAATGTACCCCCTGTGTAATCTCCATAATGTACCCCCTGTGTAATCCCCCATAATGTACCCCCTGTGTAATCCCCCATAATGTACCCCCTGTGTAATCCCCCATAATGTACCCCCCTGTGTAATCCCCCATAATGTACACCCTGTGTAATCCCCATAATGTACCCCCAGTGTAATCTCCATAATGTACACCCCCCCCGTGTATATCTGCCCATAGTGACATTGCATACATCTCTCCCCCCTACATTCACAGACCTCAGATCAGCGTGGCTCTGTCCACATGGATGTTCATTGTCCCTCCTCCTAGGCTCTTCCTCCTGTTGTGTCCCGTCAGTGTGGAGGAGGAGCCTTGGCTCCGAGGAGTGTAATTGTGATAGGCAGCCGGTGCATTGCCATAGAATGAGATTTGCCATAGAATGAGATGCTCCGCCTCCATCACATTCTATTGGCTCACAATCAGTCTCACTTTGGCTATCACAGGGAGAGGATCTCCTCCCTGTGGTAGCTGGAGCTGCACGGAGCATCCGACGGCAAATCTCATTCTATGGCAATGAGCGGCGGGCGCAGCGCACACCGTGTTCCTCCGCCCTTCACCTGAGAGGGAGCGAGCTGTGTGTGTGACTGCACCGTGTATACTCGGCACTGCGCTCCATGTATTAAATCACTTCTATGTACTCACTGCAACTTTCTATGTTCTACTCTTCCCCTACATCTGTATGTGTCACTCAGTAACGCCTCATGTAGTGCACATACAATAGTATAGTCCCTGCAATTGTATATTGTTCCTCTGCAGCCCCACCCCCCTTCCTTCCTTCCTTCTCCACCCTATAATATATTCATCCCACACCCGGCATTGCCATTGAATGAGATTTGCCGTCGGATGCTCCGTGCAGCTCCAGCTATCACAGGGAGGAAATCCTCTCCCTGTGATAGCCAAAGTGAGACTGATTGTGAGCCAATAGGAAGTGATGGAGGCGGAGCATCTCATTCTATGGCAAATCTCATTCTATGGCACTGCACCGGCATCTCTGCCTGCCTGCCTGTCACAATAATAGGGGATTGCAGTGCCGCTTCCCTGAGGACATGCGGGCGCCGTGCACTGGGCTATAGGAACCCGAGCTGCCTGTCTGCCTCACAATTATTTCTCCTCTTCACATCGCTGAGCAGAGATAGTGCTCAGTGGACGGAGGAGGAGGAGAGAGCCGCGGTGCCTCTCTCAATCCAGTGCCGGGTGTCACCCCTCTGTCGGGTGACACCCGGGTGCGGCCCGCACCCCCCGCACCCCCCTTCCAACGCCGCTGGGTACATGGGGTGTAGAGGTTAACAGTGTCAGAAGAGGCATGGCTGAAATGGGGGGGGGGGGATCAGCTGCCCTGGGTCCAGAGTCTTGGGGGTTGATTTACTAAATACAAATAGACTGCAGTTGCTCCAGAGCCTAGTGAATGATGTAAAGCTTTACTTTGCAAAGAATACCCAATCACGTGCAAGGAAAAAAAAAAATTTTGCTTGCATATGATTGGATGATGGAAGTCAGCAGAGCTTCTGCTCATTTACCAAGCTCTGGAGAAACTGCTCTTGCAAAGTGCACCGTCTGTTTTCCCTTAATAAATCAGCCCCTTTATGTGTTGGGTGGGCGCCAAAAGGCAGCAGCCCATAGAGAACATTTGAATGAGCCGAGAGCCTGCACTTACCCCTTATATTCTTTATTGTCTCGTCCTGCTGCCTATGGGCTGCCCTACCTGACAGGAGAAGCCAAGCAGATAAGCAGTGATGTCTCCGGTGGTGAGGGGGGGGGGGGGGGTTTCCACATTGGCAGATAAATTACGGGGATTGTGCAAGGATTGTAGAGATCATGAGTGCCTAACATACATAACAGAGTGATGCATTCAGGAAAGTGACCCCAGTAACCCCCAAATGGAAAATTCTGCTGCCCCCCCCCCCCAACATATTTAGAAAACACACCCCTGAGCAAAATTCTCTATACAATAGCAACCTCCCTAAAATCTTTGGAAAGAAAAAGGGATGCGTTTATAAAGGTATATAGAAAACAGTACATATACACATATAAAGAAAAAGGGCTAACAATAAGGCTAAAATCACACATATATCAATAACATATTATAATATGGTGTTTACAGAGTTTTTCACAAAATAACACTAAAAAGTGTAACATGGAGCTTGCCAACATGTTTCCCGGCACAATGGCCGCTTCTTCACGGCTTTGTTTCAAAAAATCTGGCTCCACACCTATATGCTGTATATAAACATAGAAAATTATCAACAAACATTATATATACATATATATATATATATATATATATATATATATATATATATATATATATACACACACATATAACTCACAGGTGGAGGCAAAAAGGGAAGGGAGAGGAAAGACGAGGAAAAAAATTAATTAAATTAACCACTTCCATACCTGCAATGCCGGTCATTGCAACTTTTTATCTCGCACGGTATTTGCACAACAATTTTTCGAACACATTGCTAGGACACGTCGTGACCCCGATCTCTGTAAAGAGCCATGGCCGCGGCTCTTTAACCATGTGATTGGCTGTGTCCAATCACAGCCGGTCACATCTAAACACGGAAATGTTGGTAATCGGCTCTCATTGCCTTACACTGACAGAGTGTGTGGCGAGGAGAGACAATCAACGGCAACTCCTCGCAGGTGACATCCAGACATGTAATCAGGGCACTGATCATCAGTGCCCTGATTACAATACAGCACCACCAGTGCCAGCAATCATTGCCCACTAGTGCCAGCAATCATTGCCCACCAGTGCCAGCAATCAGTGCCCACCAGTGCCAGCATTCAGTGCCTACAAGTGCCACCAATCAGTGCCCATTAGTGATGCCAGTCACTGCTGCCTATCAGTGCTGCCTATCAGAGCACATCAGTGCCCACCAGTGCCACCCATCAGTGCCGTCTATTAGTGCTCATCAGTGCCACCTATCAGTGTCCATAAATGCAGCATATTAGTGCCCCCTCATCAGTGCCTCCTAATCAGTGCCCATAAGTGCCACCTCATCAGTGGTCATCAGTGCTGCCCCTTATCAGTGCACATCAGTGAAGGAGAAAAATTACTTATTTACAAAATTTACTGACAGAAACGAAGAAAACCCATTTTTTCCCGAAATTTTCGGTCTTTTTTGTTGTTGTAAAAAAATAAAAAACCCAGCAGTGATTAAATACCACCAAAAAAAAAAGCTCTATTTGTGTGAAGAAAATTATAAAAATATCACATGGTTACAGTGTAGCATGACTGCGCACTTGTCAATCATAGTGTGACAGCGCTGAAAGCTGAAAAATTGGCCTGGGCAGGAAGGGGTTGAAAGTGCCTGGTATTGAAGTGGTAAGGAGACCCTATCATCCGATCAAGCTTTTATTTATTTATTTTTATTTAGGTGCCTTTATTCAAAATGAAGAGGAGTGGAACACTTCTGTGAGTGCTGAATCCTAATATCTTTCAGTTTCCCCCACAGCTTGAGCCATTGCTGATAGTATAATGAATAAAATAGTTTTGATCCTGTGGCCCTGATCGTTTTGGAGAGAGTGTCCCGGATGCTGTCAGGGTGCACAGAGCTTTAGCCACTACTGCAGGTATGATTATCTCCAGTCTCTCTGCTTGCATACAATTCTGGAAAAACTCCTGGCAAAGTTGCACTCTGATAATGATAAAGAAAAGGTCTCTTTAAAGTATATTTTGTGAGGACAAGGACTAGGGCATATGTGTGCTTTGTATACAGCATGAAGGCTTAGGCCATATTCCACTATAGTCCTTTAACCACTTCAATACCAGGCACTTTCGCCCCTTCCTGCCCAGGACAATTTTCAGCTTTCAGCGCTGTCGCACTTTGAATGACAATTGCGCGGTCATACAACACTGTACCCAAACTAAATTTTTATCATTTTATTCCCACAAATAGAGATTTCTTTTGGTGTTATTTGATCTCCTCTGCGTTTTTTTTTTTTTTGCATTTTTTTTGGACACTAATAGGTGGCACTGATTGGGCAGGTACTGACATGTATTAATGCTGGGCACTGATTGGCTCTGTGATGGACACTGATTGGCACTGTGGTGGGCTCTGATTGGCACTGTGATGGCTACGGATTGGCACTGTGGTGGGCACTGGCCGACTTTATTATTGGGGCACTGCTGGTGCCCCAATAATAAAGTCTCTGTCAGAGGCTTCTTATCACGATCGGAGATGCAGCGTGTCAGACTGACATGCTGCACTCGCGACCGGCGCACGCCGGCATGTTATCCTGCTGGGCATCATATGACGCCCAGTCAGGATAACAGAATCCCTTCCTGGACATCATTCTGTTATAGGCCGGGCGGGAAGTGGTTAAAGTAGATATCCAGGTGAAAGTAATCTTATACATGTATCCTCCCCATGGCTAGTGCAATGATTTTTGACACCCCAAGTGAAACCTCATTTTGCCCCCCCCTGGCCCCACCCCTGAATCCACCCCCTTTGCCCAAGCATTAGTGTAACAGAAGATGGTGCTAGAGGAAGCATGCGGCTGTAATACTAAACATAGAGGCGCACAGGGGATGTTTGCTTTCGTTCCATCATGTCCTCCAGTGCTGTGCCTCAATAATGACACTAGAGAGTGGCTGTCTGAGTAACATGCAGCAGAGGCATCCCTTGCACCCCCCTAGATGTGCACGCTTTATCCCAGCAGCGCCCACTAGAGGTTATAACATTTATGACAGAGGTAGTTATAATACAGCACCGAAAACGTACATAGTGCGGAGAGGGAGAGTAGGGAAAACAGCAGCTGGGCACCCTAGGCAGCAGTGCGCCCTAGGCGGCCGCCTAGTTTGCCTAATAGTAGCACTGGCCCTGACCCCCCCCCTCCTAACATCTATTCTGGCTAATCAGTGTAAGAAATATCTTTTAGGGCACTCCAGTCCAGTCACATAATCTCTCCTGTGTCAGCCAGTGCTGGTTCCTGGGCAAAAGGAAAGAGCGCCCAACAACTGCTGGCAATGTCTGGAAGCAGTACCGTCACCCACAGGCTTACTATGGCCCATCCATTGTCAGGACTCCGTGCTCTCCCCTGCAGCTGCTGCTAACTGACATGGGGGAGCCAAATCAAATGACCGGACAGGAGCATTGTGAAAATAGGCAAGTATACAGATCTTTCTTACACAGGTTAGTCAGCATAGGTACTAGGAGAGGGGAGGGTGCATTTTAAAGATTGGTTAGGTTTATCCTGGAATTCTAATGTAATACCCTCCCAATGTTATTGCTGTGTGATCACACCCCCTGTTCATTGCAGCGCGCTGCACATGCCAAATTTTGCTTCTAGTTGTAGTGTCCAAGGGTTCTCTAGGTCTTTTACAATACCAGCATCACCTCTGAATATAGCTAAAATGGAATTTATATACTTAACAATCTTTGCATGCATGACCAATGTCAGAGAACCCCTATTATGAAGCAGAAGTATGTGCTATACTGTATACATTATTGTCCTCTGTCATACAGTTCTGCTTTTACATATATAGGTGGCAGTGTTGTCCAGAATTTTAAAATACTATGTATACATCCTGTTATATACTGCAGGTGTACAGTGTGAGCATTAAGAGTTAAACCACTAAGGTAACATGAAAAAAATGTTTAGGTTAAAAATATTTCCAACCAAGTGAAGCCAATCTTTCTTTCATTAAGAGAAATATTATAATGCAAATATCTGCTAATCCAAATTCAATATATTACAGTTGTATTCCATGTGTATTGCATGTAGACTTATTCAAAGCAATTTCAAAACTGGATTGCTATGCATCATAATTGTAATTAGCACTATTTCTGACTAGAAAGAGGAGACTTTATCTTCATTACATCATTTCTACAGGATATTCATTAGGTCACAAAAAGCACACAGAGGACAAATGAGTCCAAATAATGCTAACACAAGAAGCCAGTGAAATATAAGCAATAATACATGTGACATTACAGTATATTGTTGTTGTTAGTTGTGTTTTTGTGTGTTACCACAAATACATTCTGGCACACGTCTTTGTGATTGTGGTTGCTCACCTGTGTCACACATTCGCCTATGATGCACATCCTGCATTGTGTGCGACTGTTTGGTCTATATTTTTAAATTAGCAACTTTGAAAAGAATGTGGCTGTCAAATGGAGAAAAAGCTTCAAAGCTGGCCTAGTTTTATTGAAAACAGTTGTCTGATCAAGAGGCTGGTCCATAACACCTGTGCAACTTCTCTTCAAAAAATATGGTTGTTGACCTCAATTTTATTTTTATTCTGACAGCAGTGGAAAGTGTCTGACTGGAAAGTATAACGTCATGGAAATGGTGTGGGAAGCCGGATATCATCAACATGCTAGGCTGACAATGTGACTGTAAATGTGACAAAGGAAGTGTAAAAATAATTTTTTTTAGTGTGCAATAATGTAAATATGCCTGGAGATGATATGCTTTACCTCTCAGACCTGCCCTGTTATGTACATTTAAGCTTTATATTTATTTCATCATACAATACCTTACTTTAATTGTCAGACTATTTCAAATTTTAAGTTCATTTTAATGTGTATTTATCTAAATTGAATGATAATGTAACATAAATGGAAATAGAAAATTAGAAAATGAACATTTTTGAAAATTGAAAATGTCTAGCAGTTTTAATATTAATCACTCAATTATTTTACCATTAAATCATTTTATTCAAAGATTTGAAATATTAGATTATGAAAAAAGGACATTTATGGCAATCTTTTATAAGCTACAATATATTTTTTATCATTCCCATCTAAAAATTGAAATATACCATAGCTCAACCTGCATGTAGTGGCAGATTTTATTTTACATTTTTTTCCTGAATGAATGAATGATTTGTATAGCGCTGCAATTGCGAACTGAATCGCCTCAAGGTATTGAGCTTTAAGTAGTTTAGGTCTCTATTGACTATGGCTGCTTAGTATCACATAACCAGTACCAATGCTTTTTGATATGTAATATACTGTATACAGTATATATGTGTGTGTATATATATATATATATATATATACACACACACACACACACACACACACACACACACACACACACACACACACACACACACATCAATCAGCCATAACCTTATAACCATTGACAGGTAAAGTGTAGCGCTTTACAATGACATCAGAAAGTATATATAAGGCAGCAAGTGGACATGTTGCCCCTGGCGTTGATTTGTTTAACCACTTGACCTATGAAGGATTTACCTCCCCTTCATGACCAGTCCATTTTATGCGAAACGGCAATCCGTTACTTTACCTGACAATTGTGCGGTCGTGCGATGCTGTACCCAAATAAAATTTATGTTCTTTTTTTTTTCCACAAATAGAACTTTCTTTCTGTGGTATTTGATCACCTCTGTGTTTTTTATTTTTTTGCGCTGTAAACAAAAAAGACAGACAATTAAAAAAAAAAAGATTTCTGCAATAAAAAAATGTAAAAAATCAAATTTCTTAATTTAGACCAATATTTATTCTGCTACATATTTTTGGTAAAAAAAAATCCTAATACGCGTATATTGATTGGTTTGCACAAATGTTAGCGTCTACAAACTATGGGATATATTTATGGAATTTTTTTTTTTTTTTTTTTTTTTTACTAGTGATGGCGGTGAATGCAGCGGACAGTCGGGACACTAACTGACACTTTTGACACTTTTTGGTAACCAGTGACACTCTACTAATGACACTGGCTGGGAAGGGGTTAACATCAGGGATCAAAAGGTTAACCGTGTGCCTAGCCAGTGCTTGTGTACTGTGTGGGAGGTGCTTTTACAAGGGGAAGGCATTGATCCATTTTCCTTTCCAGGAACACAGGATCAATGCCTGACAGAACAGCAATCTGCCTTGTGGCTTTCTGTCCAATGATCAGCGGGTGGTGGCAGACATTGAGTCCATGGTACCCGCAGATCAGCTCCAGCTGTGTATAATCACAGCAAAAGTGGGTTGCCGGTGGCCTGCAAGCATGCCCCAGACCCAGAAGGCTAAGTGATCCTGCACAGGAGAGCTGCCTTCCCTCCGTGTATGTAAGTTATACGGTTGGCAAGTGGTTAAAGCAGAAAAATGAGTACAGATCTGAGCAACTTAGCTAAAGACTAAATTGTAATGTCTAGACAACTGGGTCAGAGCATCTCCAAAGCTGTAAGCTCTTGTGGGATGTTCCTGGTTTTCAGTGGTCAAGACCTGCCAAAATCGGTCCAAAGAAGGTAAACCAGCAACAGGATCATAGGTGTCCAAGGCTCATTGATGCACTTGGGAAGCAAAGGTTTGTCCCATGTAGTCCAATCCACTAGAAGAGCTACTGGAGCTCAAATTGCTGAGAAAGTTAATGGTAAATCCATAGATAGTGTATCACAGTTTGTTGGAGCTGCGTAGCTGTAGACTGGTCAGGATACCCATACTGACCGGTGTCCCGCGCCGAAAGTGCCTATAATGGGCACATGAGCATCAGAACTGGACAGTTCAACAATGGAAGAAGGTGGCTTGGTCTGAAGAATTCAAGAATGGTTTGAGGAACATAACATAGAGCTTGAGGTGTTGAATTAGTCTCCAAATTATCCAGATCTCAATCCAATCGAGCATCTGTGGGATGCACTGGAAAAACAAGTCAGATACATGGAGGCCCCACCTTGCAACTTGCAGGACTTAAATTGCTATTAAAGACTGGTTTAAAAAAATAAATAAATTGCTCACCTGCTCTGTGCAATAGTTTTGCACAGGGCAGCCCCAATCTGCATCTTCTCGATGCCCTTGCTGGTGCTCTTGGCCCCTACCCCCTGCCGAGTGCCCCCAGAACAAGCAGCTTGCAATAGGGGCACCCAAACAGGAGGAGGGAGAGTCCCCGGAGAGCCGAGGCTCTCGTACACATCGCTAGATCGAGATGGGGCTCAGGTAATTATTAGGGGGGCTGGGGGGACTGGGGGATATATATATATACAATATCTCACAAAAGTAAGTACACCCCTCACATTTTTGTAAATATTTTATTATATCTTTTCATGTGACTACCCTGAAGAAATGAGACTTTGCTACAATGTAAAGTAGTGAGTGTACAGCTTGTATAACAGTGTACATTTTATGTCCCCTCAAAATAACTTAACACCTAAGTGAAAATGTCCAAATTGGGCCCAATTTGCCATTTTCCCTCCCCGGTGTCATGTGACTTGTTATTGTTACAAGGTCCCAGGTGTGAATCGGGAGCAGGTGTGTTAAATTTGGTGTTATCGCTCTCACACTCTCATAGTGGTCACTGGAAGTTCAACATGGCACCTCATGGCAAAGAACTCTCTGAGGATCTGAAAAAAATTATTGTTGCTCTACATAAAGATGGTCTAGGCTATAAGCAGATTGCCAAGACCCCGGAGCTGCAGTACGGTGGCCAAGACCATACAGTGGTTTAACAGGACAGGTTCCACTCAGAACAGGAGAAAAATATGTTTTCTCCCCAAAAATCATGTTGCTACCTAGCAGGTGCAGGTGTGGAAAGTATAAAATCTGCTAGACAGTGCAAGGTAATGCATGTTAGCTGTGTCAAAGACACAAAACCCCACACAGAGTACAATACAAATAACAAAAAACAGAAAACAAAAGACACACACAAAACCGTCCGGACACCAAGTCAATTGGCACAGAGAGACACCTCCACGGGAGCTGCCGAGCTATGGGGGTCGGGAGGGAACAGAGAGATGTATAGTCCAAATGATCCCTGTTGGACAAGGATTCATGTAGTGGCTAACTAGAAATGAAAGGTCCCATAACGGGAATGTCAATGTTATTCCATGTGGGCTGGAGTTTCAAATAAGTCCTGGGCTGGGAAATACTTATAATGGTGGAGTATTGTAGATCCTGAGAGATATCCTGTTATGAGAGGCACTATATTGAGAAGAGCTTCACCGCAGCTGCTGAGTGTAGGTGAGTCTGCTGAGGCTCAGTGCAAAACTCTCATGGCCAGTATATCTCTCTGGCTGCAGCTATAGTAATGTATGTGTGTGTGGAAGAGAGACATCCAGTGATGAAGGGATCTTGAGCGTGTGAATCTGAAGGGGTTTGTAAGTATCAGCATAGGTAAATAGTGCTGTGTGCATTAATGCAGTTGCACACAGCAATACAATAATAGTGTTTATAAAAATTGCTGTACTTAGCCCCTCCACTGGAAATCGCAATAATCGATCCTCTGTTGGTGTTCCTCAGCTGATGTCTGTTGTTAGTAATGTTTCCTGCTTAAATGTCTGTCCCATCTGGGGCTATGGGTCAGCCCGTTATGTTCCGACTCGGGGCTGGTGGTATCATTACAGACTATTTCTCCGTGTCACATCTCTCTCGTCTTCCCACACGCGTCAGCCGGGCCATCCTTACTTCTGCTACTGCTGAGCAGTGCTCTCCAAGCAAACAATTCCCCTTGTGTGATCCCTCGAACACTCGGCAATGTATGGAGGAAGGTGCTCTGGTCTGATGAGACTAAAATTAAACTTTTTGGCCATCAAAGAAAACGCTATGTCTGGTGCAAACCCCACACATCACATCACCCAAAGAACACCATCCCCACAGTGAAACATGGTGGTGGCAGCATCATGCTGTGGGGATGTTTTTCAGCAGTCAGGACTGGGAAACTGGTCAGAGTTGAGGGAAAGATGGATGGTGCTAAATACAGGGATATTCTTGAGCAAAACCTGTACCACTCTGTGTGTGATTTGAGACTAGGACGGAGGTTCACCTTCCAGCAGAACAATGACCCCAAACACACTGCTAAAGCAACACTTGAGTGGTTTAAGGGGAAACATGTAAATGTGTTGGAATGGCCTAGTCAAAGCCCAGACCTCAATCCAATAGAAAATCTGTGGTCAGACTTAAAGATTGCTGTTCACAAACGCAAACCATCCAACTTGAAGGAGCTGGAGAAGTTTTGCAAGGAGGAATGGACAAAAATCCCAGAGGTAAGATGTGGCAAGCTCATAGAGACTTATTCAAAGCGACTTAGAGCTGTGATAGCCCCAAAAAGTGGCTCTACAAAGTATTGACTTTAGGGGGTGAATAGTTATGCACATCAACTTTTTCTGTTATTTTGTCCTATTTGTTGTTTGCTTCACAATAGAAAAAAAAAAATCTTCAAAGTTGTGGGCATGTTCTGTAAATTGAATGATGCAAATCCTCAAACAATTCATGTTAATTCCAGGTTGTGAGGCAACAAAACATGAAAAATGCCAAGGGGGTGAATACTTTTGCAAGGCACTGTAAGTGAACATTCATTTTGCAAAGTAAATGTGCCTGAAAACAGTTCATTTTTTACAATAGGAAACATTTTTCTTTTATGAACATAATAATCTACACCCCATCACCTTGCTCCCCTTTTTCCCCAAACTGCTTAAACGCCTGGTCTACAACCAACTGAGTGACCACCTCATTAAAGGGTAAGTTCACTTTTACAAAAAACTGCTGCCATGGACCGCGGTAATATCCGGTTCTAAGCCCTGGTATATCCATGCCAGGTGTCCTGGAGCTGAATGTCCAAAACGTTTTGGAGCATTCTAATTGGTCAGTGACATCACATGGGTGGTGCCGACCAATCAGCAACCACATAGCCAGTCCTGTCAGCTAAGGAGAAGACACGAGGATTGAGAGAGGATTTCTAAGCCCCGGGCTCCTGGCGCGGATTTATCAGGGCTTAAAACCGGAGATTGAGGTGGTCCAGGTCAGTGTGATCGGGGGTGCGAGGAGGGGGACCTGTGTAGTCGCATCCGCAGTCTATGGTCATTTCCTGTAGTCGCAGCCGCAGTCCCTGGTCATTTCCTGTAGTCACAGCCACAGTCTCTGTCCATTTCCTGTAGTCGCAGCTGCAGTGTCTGGTAATTTCCTATAGTCGCCGCCACAGTCTCTGGTCATTCCCTGTAGTCGCATCTGCTGTCTCTGGTCATTTCCTGTAGTCTCAGTGGCAGTCTCTGGTAATTTCCTGCAGTCACAGCCACAGTCTCCTGTCATTCCCTGTAGTCACGTCCACAGTCTCGGGTCATTCCCTGTAGTCGCATTCGCAGTCTCTGGTCATTTCCTATAGTCGCAGCCGCAGTCTCTGGTCATTTTCTGTAGTCGCATCCGCAGTTTCTGGTCATTTCCTGAAGCGCATCCGCAGTCTCTGGTCATTCCCTATAGTTGCATCTGCAGCCTCTGGTCATTTCCTGTAGTCACAGCTGCAGTCTCTGGTCATTTCCTGTAGTCGCATCGGCAGTCTCTGGTCACAGTCTCTGGCCATTTCCTGTAGTCGCAGCCACAGTCTCCTGTCATTCCCTGTAGTCGCGTCCGCAGTCTCAGGTCATTCCCTGGAGTCGCATCCGCAGTCTCTGGTCATTCTCTGTAGTCGCAACCTCTGGTCATTTCCTATAGTCGCAGCCGCAGTTTCTGGTCATTTCCTGTAGTCGCACCCGCAGTCTCTGGTCATTCCCTGTAGTCGCTTCCGCAATCTCTGGTCATTCCCTGTAGTAGCATCTGCAGTCTCTGGTCATTTTCTGTAGTCGCAGCCGCAGTCTCCTGTCATTCCCTGTAGTCGCGTCCGCAGTCTCAGGTCATTCCCTGTAGTCGCATCCGCAGTCTCTGGTCATTCTCTGTAGTCGCAGCCTCTGGTCATTTCCTATAGTCGTAGCCGCAGTCTCTGGTCATTTCCTGTAGTCGCACCCGCAGTCTCTGGTCATTCCCTGTAGTCGCTTCCGCAGTCTCTGGTCATTCCCTATAGTAGCATCTGCAGTCTCTGATCATTTTCTGTAGTCACAGCCGCAGTCTCTGGTCATTTCCTGTAGTCGCATCGGCAGTCTCTGGTCATTTCCTGTAGTTGCATCAGTAGTCTCTGGTCACAGTCTCTAGTCATTTCCTGTAGTCACATCTGCAGTCTCTGGTCATTTCCTGAAGTCGCCTCCGCAGTCTCTGGTCACAGTCTCTGGTCATTTCCTGTAGTCGCAGCCGCAGTCTCTAGTTATTTCCTGTAGTTGCAGCCGCAGTCTCTGGTCATTTCCTGTAGTCGCATCTGCAGTCTCTGGTCATTTCCTGTAGTCACATCAGCAGTCTCTAGTTATCTCCTGTATTGCATCTGCAGTCTCTGATTATCTGTGCATTTGGCTTGTGGCTGCGGCTACTGTGATATCAAAGGGCAAGTTTAATGGCAGCATCGTGAAGCTAAGCATTGATGTCACGGCAATGTGTAATCAACGATACAGCTGCTATGTTTATTTAGAGGTAGGTGTTCAAGGGGTGGGTCTGTTTAATCATCCCCTTTGAGTTATCATTCACATTGACTGCGGCTTTGAAATCATACAAATTCATCTGAAATCTCACAATTTCAAAGCCGCATTTGAGCGCGACTTTAGGTGTGACTTGTAAGACATCTGTGCGGCTTCATGCACAGATGTCTATGCAAGTCGCACCTGAAATCACCATAAGCAGTGCAGGAACTACTTTTTCAAATCAGTGCGGCATTTGAATATGGCCATTGCCAGCAAAAGGGTGTGACTTGTCATGCGATCTGACAGGTCAAATCGCACAAGTTGCTCCGATGTGACCGGTGGCTTAGGCCATTCTTATACCCAATATGGTCATGCCCACTACTCTCTGCGGCATGCTCAACAGAATTTGTTTTTCAACTGTATCCCAGGAGGGCTGGTATTTTGTCACACTGCTTTAGCAACCAATCAGTGAGTGGTAATGATAAGTAGTAATCTATCACTACCAATCAGTGAGCAGTAATGTGCAGTAACCTCTAGCCACCATTCAGTGAGCAGTAATGATGTGCAGTAACCTCTAGCAACCAATCAGCAAGCAGAAATGATGTGCAGTAACCTCTAGTAACTAATCAGTGAGCCAAAACATGTGCTGTAACCTCTAGCAGCCAGTCAGTGCACAGTAATGATACATTGTAACCTCTGGCAACCAATCACAAATGCTGCCTGATCTGCCACAGTAAACTGATTTTGAAAATGTTTGCCCAGGGTCCATTTAATTTTAAAGAGGGTCCTGGCTCTCGCTGCTCCGCCTCCACACCTCAGTGCCTCCAGGCTCTTTTATATGAGAGCATGTCTTCTTGACTTGTCCAGCTGCAGCCACGAGGACAGGAGGCAGCACTGAGCAGAGTGGGAGCGACCAGCACCTACCCGCCCACCGGTCCTCCCATATTCCCATTGGCTCCGTCTCCCCACCTTTGACTGCTGCTTGGGTGAGGAGCTGGACCCTAGGCACCAGCCTGCCACATGGATGTAGATGTGGAGGATGTTCTGAAGTGCTGCTGGCTGCTGTTGCTGTCCGTTGACCCAGTCCACCCCGGGTCACTAGGTGTGTCCCTCTTGTGTCCTCCTCAGTCAGGGTAGCTTAGAACTGCAGTGCTGCAGAATTTCTTCTAGTCATTCTACTGGTATCTGAGATTGTGGCCACTGCTGGCAAAGTTGGTGATTAAGGCGTTGGACTGAGTCTTCCATAATTGCTGTTGTGTTAGCCTGTTAGGCACATGTAGCGATTTGGGATCATGGGCAGAATATTGCTGTGATTCTGCCCGACACCGCGCCCTGATTCCAAATCACACTGCAATGCTGGCAAAACACAGCCCATGTGTTTGTGGTCCATTCATTTTTACTGGCACCACAGTGTCTGGCAGTGTCTTTTTGCTGTGATTGTTGAGCGATTTATCGCACAACAAGCATCCAAAACCACACTGTGTTTTGGTACCACTAAAAATGAATGGAACGCGTCTACTGTACAGTAGACCAGAGGCCGCTATTCAGGCTTTTGGTTTTCTGTCGCAGGACTTTGCTTTGAGGATGGGGACGCGGCAAGGGTGCCCGCTGTCCCTCTTGCTCTTCGCATTGGCTATCGAACCCCTGGCTATCGAAATAAGGGCGAATTAACAAATTGTGGGATTTTGCTATGGCCCCCTGCAGGAGAAGATAATGCTCTATGCAGATGATACCCTACTTATGTTGGGAGATACGGACGAATCCCTGCGGGAGGCCATGGCAACCATTACCAAATTTGGGGTATACTCAGGGCTACAAATCAACTGGTCGAAGTCTGCCCTCTTGCTGTTAGACGGCGACGCCACACAGGTAGTGGCTCAGTCGTGTCCCATACCTGTCACAACTTCCTTTAAGTATCTGGGGATCCAGGTGACATCCAACCTGCGAGACTTCGGCCGGTTGAACATTTCGCCCCTGCTTCAGAGGTTTATAGAGAGAGTGAGGACATGGAATGGCCTGCACATGTCGGTGGCGGGCAAAGTAAACTTGGTTAAAATGATTCTTATGCCCCAATTGCTCTATTACCTTCATAACACCCCAGTAGTAATACCTTTAAAAATATTTTGGATGGTATTGGCAACCAGAAATCTTATACTTCGCAATTGGAAGAGTACAAACGCCATAAATTTATTGGAAGTTATTGCACTAGTCAATAGGAATCACTCTTTTGAAAGGTTGATAGCAATTAATTCACTTCACTGCACGAAATTTGATAGTACTTGGAAAATATGGACTGATAGATTTAAAAACAGCTGAGAAACTATACTACTTTGGAAGTTAGAACTATTCGAATGTTATTGATTGTATTGTATACACATGCTTAGACTTTGCTAGTTAGAACTTGGATGGTATTCACTTTGACTACGGTTGTATTTACTGTATATCCTTTTTTCTTATGTTTTTGATGCATTTTCTCTATGCACTGTTTTGTTCTGTAAACTGTGAAAACTCAATAAAAAAGATTGCTTTAAAAAAAAAAATATATATATTTTGGATGGTTAATTTCATCTTTCGTACTTTATTATGGAAAAATAAACCTCCAAGAATAAAGCTGGAACATCTTCAAAGGCCTAAAGACGACGGCGGGTTGGCACTGCCCAACCCGTGGTTGTATTACCTTGCCGCTCAGCTGCAGCACCTAGTAGGGTGCTTTGGGACAGAGCCGGCTGGCTCCTCCCAGGCACTCATGCTTCATACGGTAGGCTCAGGTCCCATCCCCACGGCACTGGAGGCCCTGGCATTTGCCAGGCCCAACAAGAAGTACCCCACATACAACCTGATACAGAAGGTATGGAACAAATGTAAATATATACAGCAGGCTGAGGGGTATACTGAATATAGCCCTCTGTGGCATAATGACACTTATACGGAGCTAGCCAAGCTGCAGGATGGGGCCAGATGGATATTACATGGTGTCACACACATTAAACAGGTTTTCAAAAATTGTATTCTTAGGACATTTGAGGATCTGCAGGCGGAGTTTAGCCTGCCCTCCTCAATGGTCTTCCAATATCTTCAGCTGCAACGAGCAGTTCGGGCACAGAGCAGGTCATCTGAGTGGCACTTGTCACCTACTCCGGTGTTTGGCATTATCAGGGATGCTGAGACCTCGAAGGGATTTATCTCGCAAAGTTACAATGCACTTTTACAATACTTCTTGGGGCAACATCCCCTGCAGGTGAAAGAAAAATGGGAGAGGGATGTGGGTCAAATGGACGGTGAGGAATGGGAGGAGATATTTCAAGTGGTGAGTGTATGTTCTCTAAATGTGGCCCAAAGGCTTACTCAATTATACATTATTCTGAGGGTGTATTATACACCGCATAGACTACGGTTGATGGGGTTGCAATCTGAGGATACATGTACCAGATGTCGTCGCGATCATGGGGATCTTATTCACCTTCTGTGGCGCGTCCCCACAATTGCATTTGTACTGGAATGAAGTGGTAAACATGGTTAACTCTGTATTTGTGCTATCATTACCGGTTGATCCCAAAGTATGCCTCTTGGGGGTGGTGGAGGAATATGTGCTGGCAATACACACCAGGAAGGCGGTAAACAGGGTATTATTCCAAGCCAGAAGGTTGATCATGCTGTATTGGAAATCTGAGACACCCCCGACCTCGAGGGAATGGATATGTAAAATAGGCGAAATGTTACGCATGGAGAAACTTGAATACCAGCACAAGGGGAGTACAAGGAAATATGAGAATCTTTGGGCCCCGTGGCTGGACACACCGGGGCTTACCCCGGGGGATCTAGTCATGGATAGGCTGCTTGGATAATGGCGGGATAAAGTACGTGACTGTAATTGCAATACTGTAAGAATGGAAATATTGGGATAATGTTCCTTTCAGTGTGTTCTGTGTTAAGCGGTTAAACAATCGGAAGTGTTACCTGCTGCTTTGATGTTGTTGGATGTATACCACCTTTTTGCACAATAAAAACTTTTTGTTGGTAAAAAAAAATAAAAATGAATGGAACACAAACACATGTGCTGCGTTTTGCCAACATTGCAGTGTGATTTGGAATTGCGGACAGAATCACGGCGATTCTGCCCATGATCCCAAATCGCTGTGAACAGTCAGGGCCTAACAGGCTAACATAACAGCAATTACGGAAGACTCTGCCTCAGCATATTTTATAGGTACAAGGAAGCCCAGGTTTTGTTTAACCATGTTCCTTAAGACCCTCCCACTATCATGTTTAGCCACACCCACTTTTTTGCAGCGGCGCTCTGCATGCGCCACAGGACGCTGCTTCCCTGTCATGCCCCTCGTTCTCAAGCTCAAATGTTTATAGGTATGTTCTGTATGTATGGACTCTGCACAGTTCCACTCTCTTGTCTAGTATCCGGGATTAACAAAAAATAAGTGAGTGTGCTGCCTTCCACAAGATGGTGCCCTTTGCACCTACCCAGTAAGATTGGCTATTACAGTGCACCACCCTGTGATAGGCAGTCCAATGGTAGAGAGCACTGATCCATCAGGTCTTTTTTCATTTTTCGTTCAGTCAGTACCAGGCCTTAGACTGGACAATAGCCAACCTCACTGGGCAATGTTCATAAAAACTGGAAAAAGGCAAAACTGAAATCAGGTTCGATTTTCAAGAGGATCTGAGAAAATAGAATTAAGGATGTGATTGCTTACTATGAGCAACACATAGCTTTTCCTTTTTCCAGTCTTTATGAATTGGGCGCAATTTGTTTTGTTTAAAAATACTTTTACTTAGTACTGTACCTGCTGCTGAACCCCCCCCCCCCCCCCAGAGCAAAAAATTATCTACGGCCCTGTGAAAAACCCCAGCAAAGCATGATCCAATTTGCTTCAGCTTCCTGTTACCCCGAGAGGCAATCGGATATTGCCTGGATCAACTTTACCTATAAATATTAGTATCCAGTATATTATATACATTTAGGAAATAATCCAGGCCTTTTTTAAAGCAATCTACTGAGCTTGCCAGAACCATCTCTGGAGTGAGTCTATTCCACATTTTCACAGCTCTAAAGCCCCATACACACGCGCGGATTATCCGAGGACCAGGTCCGTCGGATCCTGTCCGTCGTACTTTGTCCGATGTTGGTTTTGCATACACATGGTCGGACAAAGTTGTCGGAAAATCCGATCATTCTGAACGTGGTGACGTTTGTTGCCTATGACGGGACTACATAGAGGCTAGTAGCCAATAGCTTTGGTCTTGTAATGTGATCTGAGCATGCGTAGCACTTTGTCCGTCGGACAACGGTACACACGATCGGATTTGGTGTGATCGGACCGTGTTGTCGGAAAATCTATCCAGCAGGAGATAGGACTTTGTCCGTCGGACAATCCGACGTACACTGTCCGATTGTGCATACACACGGTCTGATTTTTCAACAACATTGTCCGATCGGACCGAATCCATGCAAAAATCCGACCGTGTGTATGGGGCTTTACTGTGAAGAAACCTTTCCGTATTTGGAGATGAAATCTCTTTTCCTCTAGACGTAAAGAGTGCCCCCTTGTCCTCTGTGATGACCTTAAAGTAAATAACTCAACACCAAGTTCACTATTTGGACCCCTTATATATTTGTACATCTTGATCATATTCCCCCTTAATCTCAAGAATGAATAAATTCAGTTCCTCTAAACTTTTCTCATAGCTGAGCTCCTCCATGCCTCTTATCAGTTTGGTTGCCCTTCTCCGCACTTTCTCCAGTTCCCCGATATCCTTTTTGAGAACTGGTGCCCAAAAGCTTTCTCTCTGGAGTCCATACCTCTCTTAATATAAGAATAAATAATAAATTCATTAAAAAACTTTTTTTGTTTGTGGTGCTTAGATGCAGTGTAGTTCCACTACTATGGCATTGTACTTTGCATTTATGACCTTGCACTGCATTATTTAATTAGCCCCCCCAAAAAAAACAATGCGACTTCTAAAACAAGCTACTTTATTATTTTCTACATGAAGTAATTGTGATTGCCTGCTGATGGTAATGCTTAACCACTTCACTCCCAGCCCATAGTCAAATGACATCCGCACATGGGATCTCCCATCCTGGGCGAGCAACATATGACGTCTTCGGCTTCTCGCCGCTCCTGCGGTCCCTCGGACACAGCTCATCCCAGATCCGTGTAAAGAGTCAATAAAAAATCACAGCCGGTCACATGCACTGTCCACGTTGCACGGAGCTCGTGCGCGCCCCTAAGGCGTGCACAGTGCGGTGATCGGGAACGAGCTTGTCACCCTGACACAGCCCAACCCCGATTGCGGTAAAGAGCCAATGAAATTGTCTCTTTACCACGTGACAGGCTGTGTCCAATCACAGCCGGTCACAGAATGTCAACAAACCGCGGTAACGAGATTTTACCGAGTTCTCCTCCTCACGCACCAATTGTGTGTGAGAAGGAGATTGCGGTAACATCTCGTTACCGCTTACAGTGTACTCCAATCACACTGATTGCCCCCTAATAAAGAGGACCAGTCACCAGCCATCAAACTACCTGTGTACCTAAGTACCTGTCACAGTCCATATGAGTACCTGTTACTGCCCACCTGAGTACCCGAGTACCTGTCACAGCCCATCCGAGTACCTGAGTACCGTTCACAGTTCATCTGAGTACCCAAGTACCTGTCACAGTCCATCTGAGTACCTGACTACCTGTCACAGTTCATCTGAGTACCTGAGTACCTGTCACAGCCCATCTGAGTACCTGTCACAGCCCACCTAAGTACCTGTTACAGCCCACCTGAGTACCTGTCACAGCCCAACTGAGTACCGGAGTAGCTGTCACATCCCATCTGAGTACCTGTCACAGCCCGACTGAGTACCTGTCACCACCCATCAGAGTACACGAGTACCAGTCACCAGCCCATCAGAGTACCCGAGTACCTATCTGTAGTCCATCAGAGTACCAGAGTACCTGTCACTAGCCCATCAGAGTACCCAAGTACCTGTCACCAGCCCATCAGAGTACCTGAGTACCTGTCAACAGCCCATCAGAGTACCCGAGTACCTGTCGCAGCCCATCAGAGTACCCGAGTACCTGTCACCAGCCCACCAGAGTAGCTCAGTACCTGTCACCAGCCCATCAGAGTACCCAAGTACCTATCTGCAGATCATCAGGTTACCTGAGTACCTGTCTCCAGCCCATTAGAGTACTCGAGTACCTATCTGAAGCCCATCAGAGTACGTATTTGCAGCTCATGCCTCATAGAATATATGTTGGGGTGTTTGCTTTCCAAAATGGGGTCATTTTGTGGGTTCTTCCACTGTCCTAGTGCTCAAGGACCTTCAAAAGTGTGATAGGTAGGAATGAAATAAGATGTGTAATTTATGCTCCTAGAACGCCTGAAGGTACAACTTCAGTGTTGGACCTATGTTTGTGGACTGGCTGTGTAAAAGTCTCACACATGTGGTATCGCCATACTCAGGATGAGTAGCAGAATATATTTGGGGTGTAATTTTTGCTATATACATG
>CM053026.1:272108618-272156008 GCA_028564925.1 Lithobates sylvaticus | reverse complement strand
GGGTACTCTGATGGGCTGGAGACAGGTACTTAGGTAACCTGATGATCTGCAGATAGGTACTTGGGTACTCTGATGGGCTGGTGACAGGTACTTGGTTACTCTGATGGGCTGGTGACAGGTACTCGGGTACTCTGATGGGCTGGTGACAGGTACTCGGGTACTCTGATGGGCTGGTGACAGGTACTCGGGTACTCTGATGGGCTGGTGACAGGTACTTGGGTACTCTGATGGGCTGGTGACAGGTACTCGGGTACTCTGATGGACTACAGATAGGTACTCGGGTACCCTGATGGGCTGGTGACTGGTACTCGGGTACTCTGATGGGTGGTCACAGGTACTCAGTTGGGCTGTGAAAGGTACTCAGATGGGCTGTGACAGGTACTCCGGTACTCAATCGGGCTGTGACAGGTACTCAGGTGGGCTGTGATAGGTACTTAGGTGGGCTGTGACAGGTACTCAGGTACTCAGATGGGCTGTGACAGGTACTCAGGTACTCAGATGGGCTGTGACAGGTACTCAGATGAACTGTGACAGGTAGTCAGGTACTCAGATGGACTGTGACAGGTACTCAGGTACTCAGATGGCTGTGACAGGTGCTTAGGTACTCGGGTACTCAGATGAACTGTGACAGGTACTCGGGTACTCAGATGGACTGTGACAGGTACTTGGGTACTCAGATGAACTGTGACCGGTACTCAGGTACTCGGGTACTCAGATGGGCAGTAACAGGTACTCGGGTACTCATATGGACTATGACAGGTACTTAGGTACTCGGGTACTTACTTTGATGGCTGGTGACAGGTATTTTGATGGCTGGTGACAGGTCCTCTTTATTAGGGGGCAATCAGTGTGATTGGTGTACATTGTAAGCGGTAACGAGATGTTACCACAATCTCCTTCTCACACACAATCGATGTGTGAGGAGGAGAAGTCGGTAACATCTCGTTACCGCGGTTTGTTGACATTCTGTGACTGGCTGATATTGGACACAGCCGGTCACGTGGTAAAGAGACAATTTCATTGGCTCATTACCGCAATTGCGGTTGGGCTGTGTCAGGGTGACAAGCTTGTTCCTGATCGCTGCACTGTGTGTGCCCTAGGGGCACGAGCGCCGTGCACGTGGACAGTGCATGTGACCGGCTGTGGTTGGACACAGGCGGTCAAATGGAAAAGAGACATTTGTTATTGACTCTTTACACGGATCTGGGATGGGCTGTGTCCGAGGGACCGCCTCATCCCCGATCACCGCGCTGTGGGCCCCCAGGGGCCTGCAGGAGCGGCGAAAAGCCGAGGACGTTATATAATGCTCGCCCGGGATGGGAGATCCCATGTGCGGATGTCATTTGACTATGGGCCGGGAGTGAAGTGGTTACGCATTACCATCAGCAGGCAATCACAATTACTTAATGTAGAAAATAATAAAGCAGCTTGTTTGAGAAGTCGCATTGTTTTTTTTGGGGTGCTAATTAAATGATGCAGTGCAAGGTCATAAATGCAAAGTACAATGCCATAGTAGTGGAACTACACTGCATCTGAGCACCACAAACCAAAAATGTTTTTTAATTAATTTATAATTTCTTATATTAAGAGAGGTATGGACTCCATAGAGAGAGCTTTTGGGCACCAGTTCTCAAAAAGGATATCGGGGAACTGGAGAAAGTGCGGAGAAGGGCAACCAAACTGATAAGAGGCATGGAGGAGCTCAGCTATGAGAAAAGTTTAGAGGAACTGAATTTATTTACTTTTGAGAAGAGGAGATTAAGGGGGGGGGGGATATGATCAACATGTACAAATATATAAGGGGTCCATATAGTGAACTTGGTGTTGAGTTATTCACTTTAAGGTCATCACAGAGGACAAGGGGGCACTCTTTACATCTAGAGGAAAAGAGATTTCATCTCCAAATATTTAAAGGTTTCTTCAAAGTAAGAGCTGTGAAAATGTGGAATAGACTCCCTCCAGAGATGGTTCTGGCAAGCTCAGTAGATTGCTTTAAAAATGGTTTATGGATTATTTCCTAAATGTACATAATATACTGGATACCAATATTTATAGGTAAAGTTTATAGGAAATTCTGCAGCACTGCAGTTCTAAGCTACCCTGACTGAGGAGGACACAAGAGGGACACACCTAGTGACCCGGGGTGGACTGGGTCAACGGACAGCAGCAGCAGCCAGTAGCACTTCAGAACATCATCCACATCTACATCCATGTGGCAGGCTGGTGGCTAACAGCACCCTTGAGGGTCCAGCTCCTCACCCAAGTGTCAGTCAAAGGTGGGGAGATGGAGCCAATGGAAATAGAGAGGACCGGTGGGTGGGTAAGTGCCGGTCGCTTCCACTCTGCTCAGTGCTGCCTCCTGTCCTCGTGGCTGCAGCTGGACAAGTCAAGAAGACATGCTCTCATATAAAAGAGCCTGGAGGCACTGAGGTGTGGAGGCGGAGCAGCGAGAGCCAGGACCCTCTTTAAAATTAAATGGACCCTGGGCAAACATTTTCAAAATCAGTTTACTGTGGCAGATCAGGCAGCAATTGTGATTGGTTGCCAGAGGTTACAATGTATCATTACTGCTCACTGACTGGCTGCTAGAGGATACAGCACATGTTTTGGCTCACTGATTAGTTGCTAGAGGTTACTGCACATCATTTCTGCTTGCTGATTGGTTGCTAGAGGTTACTGCACATCATTACTGCTCACTGATTGGTGGCTAGAGGTTACTGCACATTACTGCTCACTGATTGGTAGTGATAGATTACTACTTATCATTACCACTCACTGATTAGTTGCTAAAGTTTACAGCAGTGTGACAAAATACCAGCCCTCCTGGGATACAGTTGAAAAACAAATTCTGTTGAGCATGCCGCAGAGAGTAGTGGGCATGACCATATTGGGTATAAGAATGGCCTAAGCCACCGTTCACATCGGAGCAACTTGTGCGATTTGACCTGTCAGATCGCATGACAAGTCACACCCTATTGCTGGCAATGGCCATATTCAAATGCTGCACTGATTTGAAAAAGTAGTTCCTGCACTGTTTATGGTGATTTCAGGTGCGACTTGCATAGACATATGTGCATGAAGCCGCACAGATGCCTTCCAAGTCCCACCTAAAGTCGCGCTCAAATACGGCTTTGAAATTGTGCGATTTTAGATGAAGTTGCAGTCAATGTGAATGATAACTCAAAGGGGATAATTAACCACTTGCCTACCAGGCACGAACACCCCCTTCCTGACCAAGCCATTTTTCAGCTTTCAGCGCTGTCACATTTTGAATGACAATTGCGCGGTCATGCAACAATGTACCAAATTAAAATTTCTTGCACTATAAACAAAAGAAGAGGGACAAGTTTGAAAAAACTCAATATTTTTTACTTTTTGCTATAATAAATATCCAATTTTTTTTTTTAAAACAAATTTTCTCCACAGTTTAGGCCAATATGTATTTTTCGACATATTTTTGGTAAAAAAAAATCGCAATAAGCGTATATTGATTGGTTTGCGCAAAAGTTATAGCATCTACAAAATAGGTGATAGATTTATAGCATTTTTATTATTTTTTTTTTTTACTAGTAATGGCGGCGATCTGCGATTTTTATCGTGACTGGGATATTTCGGCGGACATATCGGACACTTTTGACACATTTTTCGGACCATTCACATTTATACAGTGATCCGTGCTATAAAAATGCATTGGATACTGTATAAATGTGACTGTCAGGGAAGGGGTTAACACTAGGGGGTGATCAAGGGGTTAATATGTTCCCTATGGGAGTGATTCTAAATGTGGGGGGAGGGGACTGACTGGGGGAGATGACCGATCGGTGTCCCTATGTACAAGGGACGCACCATCGGTCTCCTCTCCTCTGACAGCACATGGATCTGTGTGTTTACACACACCGATCCACGTCCTGCTCAGTTACTGGGCAATCACGAGTGCCCGGCGGACATCGCGGCTGTCGGGCACGTGCATCAGGTCCCCAGCGACACGGCGCGCGCGAGCCCCCTAGTGGCCGCAAAGGAAATGCCGTCATATGACGGCGGCCCGGAACAACAGATGTTTCTTGCCGCCGTCGTGTGACAGTGGGCGATCAGTAAGAGGTTAAACAGACCCACCCCTTGACCACCTACCTCTAAATGAACATAGCAGTTGTATCATTGACTACACATTGCCGTGACATCAATGCTTAGCTTCACGATGCTGCCATTAAACTTGCCCATTGATATCACAGTAGCCACAGCCACAAGCCAAATGCACAGATAATCAGAGGCTGCAGATGCAATACAGGAGATAACCAGAGACTGCAGCTGCAACTACCGGAAATAACCAGAGACTGCGGCTGCGACTACAGGAAATTACCACAGACTGTGACCAGAGACTGCAGATGCGACTTCAGGAAATGACCAGAGACTGCGGATGTGACTACAGGAAATGACCAGAGACTGTGATCAGAGATTACTGATGCGACTACAGGAAATGACCAGAGATTACTGATGCGACTACAGGAAATGACCAGAGACTGCCAATGCGACTACAGAAAATGACCAGAGACTGCCAATGCGACTACAGAAAATGACCAGAGAATGCGGATGTGACTACAGAGAATGACCAGAGACTGCTGACGTGACTACACAGGTCCCCCTCCTCGCCCCCCCCCCCTTTCCCACTGACCTGGACCGGCTCAATCTCCGGTATTAAGCCCTGGTATATCCGCGCCAGGAGCCCGGGGCTTAGAAATCCTCTCTCCATCCTTGTGTCTTCTCCATAGCTGACAGGGCAGGCTATGTGGCTGCTGATTGGTCGGCGCCACCCACGTGATGGATATGGATATGCCAGGGCTTAGAACCGGATATTACCGCGGTCCATGGCAGCGGGACCAGGGGGGCGAGGAGGGGGACCTGTGTAAGTTCACCTTACAGAGTTTTTTGTAAAGGTGAACTTACCCTTTAATGAGGTGGTCACTCAGTTTGTTGTAGACCAGGCGTTTAAGCAGTTTGGGGGAAAAGGGGAGCAAGGTGATGAGGTGTAGATTATTATGTTCATAAAAGAAAAATGTTTCCTATTGTAGAAAATTAACTATTTTCAGGCACATTTACTTTGCAAAATAAATGTTCACTTACAGTGTCTTGCAAAAGTATTCACCCCCCTTGGCATTTTTAGTGTTTTGTTGCCTCACAACCTGGAATTAACATAGATTTTTTGAGGATTCACATCTTTTAATTTACAGAACATGCCCACAACTTTGAAGATGTTTTTTTTTTTTTTGTGAAGCAAACAACAAATAGGACAAAATAACAGAAAAAGTTGATGTGCATAACTATTCACCCCCCTAAAGTCAATACTTTGTAGAGCCACTTTTTGGGGATATCACAGCTCCAAGTCGCTTTGGATAAGTCTCTATGAGCTTGCCACATCTTACCACTGGGATTTTTGCCCATTCCTCCTTGCAAAACTGCTCCAGCTCCTTCAAGTTGGATGGTTTGCGCTTGTGAACAGCAATCTTTAAGTCTGACCACAGATTTTCTATTGGATTGAGGTCTGGGCTTTGACTAGGCCATTCCAACACATTTACATGTTTCCCCTTAAACCACTCAAATGTTGCTTTAGCAGTGTGTTTGGGGTCATTGTCCTGCTGGAAGGTGAACCTCCATCCTAGCCACAAATCACACACAGAGTGGTACAGGTTTTGCTCAAGAATATCCCTGTATTTAGCACCATCCATCTTTCCCTCAACTCTGACCAGTTTCCCAGTCCCGACTGCTGAAAAACATCCCCACAGCATGATGCTGCCGCCACCATGTTTCACTGTGAGGATGGTGTTCTTTGGGTGATGTGATGTGTTGGGTTTGCACCAGACATAGCGTTTTCTTTGATGGCCAAAAAGTTCAATTTTAGTCTCATCAGACCAAAGCACCTTCCTCCATATATTGGCGAGCGTTCGAGGGATTACACAAGGAGAATTGTTTGCTTGGAGAGCACTGCTCAGCGGTAGCAGAAGGGAGCATGGCCCGGCTGATGTGTGTGAGAAGACGAGAGAGAGGTGACACCGAGAAATAGTCTGTGATGATACCACCAGCCCTGAGTTGGAACATAACGGGCTGACCTATAGCCTCAGATGGGACAGACATTTAAGCAGGAAACATTACTAACAACAGACATCAGCCGAGGAACACCAACAGTGGATCGATTATTGCGATTTCCAGTGGAGGGGATAAGTACAGCAATTTTTATTGACGCTATTATTGTATTGCTGTGTGCAACTGCATTACTGCACACAGCACTATTTACCTATGCTGATACTTACAAACCCTTTCAGATTCACACGCTCCAGATCCCTTCATCACTGGATGTCTCTCTTCCTCACACACATACATTACTATAGCTGCAGCCAGAGAGATATACTGGCCATGAGAGTTTTGCACTGAAGAGTAGGGATGAGCCGAACACCCCAGGGTTCGGTTCCCACCAGAACCTTCGAACGGACCGAAAGTTTGCGCGAATTTTCGAACCCTATTCGCTATAATGGACGCGAACGTTCAAAATAAAAATTGCTAATTACAACGGCCAATATGCATGTTAATGTCATAAAACAGGTTTGGGGACCCAGGTCCTGCCCCAGGGGACATATATCAATGCAAAAAGAACTTTTAAAAACTAACGTTTTTTCGGGAGCAGTCATTTTAATGATGCATAAAGTGAAAAAAAAAAAGTGAAATTTTCCTTTAACCACTTGCCGACCGGCGCACGACGATACACGTTGACAGAATGGCACGTACAGGCAGGAGGGCGTATATATAAGTCCCTCCTTTAGCCTGTCCGTGCCATCGGGAGCGCGCCGGGAGCGGTGCGCTCCCGCGCCGGTCGGGACCCCCGTGAGTCCGATCGCGGTCCCCGCGGACTCGATCGCCGCGGGGACCCCCGCGATCGTCTCACGGAGCGGCTGAACGGGGAGATGCTGAGATAAACAGCATCTCCCCGTTCTGCCTAGCAACTAGTGATGCCGATCTCTGCTCCCTGTGATTGGAGCAGAGATCAGCATTCACTAGCTGACAGCCACGCCCCCCCACAGTAAAAAACACACCCCTAGGCATACTTAACTCTTACACTGCCCCCTTCTGGTTAACCCCTTCACTGCCAGTGTCATTTATACAGAAATCAATGCATTTAAATGCATTAATTGCTGTAAAAAATGACAATGGTCCCAAAAATGTGTCAAAAATGTCCGATGTGTCCGCCATAATGTCGCAGTCACAAAAAAAAATCGCAGATCTCCGCCATTACTAATAAAAAAAAAGTATTAATAAAAATGCTATAAAACTATCCCCTATCTTGTAAACGCTATAACTTATGCGCAAACCGATCAATAATCGCATATTGCGATTTAAAGTACCAAAAAGTATGCCTGTGAAGTGGCATGTGTTTTTCCCGTGTTTAGAACTGTCCTTGCACAAAATGACATTTGCAAAGGAAAAAAATAAGCCATTTAAAACCAATTGCGGCTTTAATGTCATGTCTTGTCCTGGCCGCCATATGGCTGAAAATCCTTGAGAAAAATGGCATGGCTACCCCAAAACCCCCCCCCCCCACCCCCCCAGCCCCGTTGGGTCTTGTATTGATATTAAGGGGGACCCCGCACCCAAAATAAAACCCTATACCTACAACCCTATATCCTCTGAACAGCACTATATAGGGGGTGCAAACAAGCCACGGACTGTAGGTTTGTTCTTAAGTAGAATTTGAACAGGTACATTAAGAAGTTTAGCTCCATCCCAAAAAAAACTATTTTTAAGCTTTTTGGAGAAAATAGGGATGGGTTATCACCCCTGTAACCTTTGGTGTCTTTGGACATCTGTTCAGAACATGTCACCTCAAAATCCGTCCCATATGACAAATGTTTTTGGACAAAGTGGGGTTTTAATTGAAACACGGATTGGTGATAAATCAACAGTAGAGAGGAGATAGCTTTTTCCCAAATTAAATCTAACAGATAGAATTTCCCTTCCTAGGGGTAGGTTTCCTCTCACTTCCTGTTTTCACTTTCCGTTTGCAAGTAGGAGTCGTTTGTAAGTTGGATGTTTGAAAGTAGGGGCCTGCCGTATATACTCTGCAGAAATTTGCCCTACAAGACTGTAAGCCCACACAGTTACTCTTGGTGGGCACAGGAATGGGCCCTGCTGTGAGTTAATAGATCAAGATTTGTACTTGCATGCACCTGTTGAACAGGGCAGAAAAATTGGGCCTTTGGTGGTGGTGGTGGTGGTGGTGGACGGTGTTGCCACAAGACTGTAAGCCCTCACAGTTACTCTTGGTGGGTGCAGGAATGGGCCCTGCTGTGAGTTATTAGATCAAGATTTGTAATTGCATGCACCTGTTGAACAGGGCAGAAAAATTGGGCCTTTGGCGGTGGTGGTGGTGGTGGTGGTGGACGGTGTTGCCACAAGACTGTAGGCCCTCATAGTTACTCTTGGTGGGCGCAGGAATGGGCCCTGCTGTGAACTATTAGATCAAGATTTGTAATTACACGCCCCTGTTAAACAGGGGCTGAAAAATTGTGCCTTAGGCATTGGTGCTGGTGCCACAACACTGCAACCCCTCACAGATACTGTACTCTTAGCACAGCAATGAGACATGTTGCAAAGCATTGCCTAAAAATTGTAATTACACGCCCCAACGGGGGGTGAAAAATTGTGCCTTAGGCACTGGTGCTGGTGCCACAACACTGCAACCCCTCACAGATACTGTACTTGGAGCACAGCAGTCACACCTGTTGCGAAGCATCTTTTTAAAAAATTGTAATTACACGCCCCTGTTATACAGGGGCTGAAAAATTGTGCCTTAGGCACTGGTGCTGGTGCCACAGCACTGCAACCCCTCACAGATACTGTACTCTGAGCACAGCAATGAGACCTGTTGCAAAGCATTGCCTAAAAATTGTAATTACACGCCCCAATAGGGGCTGAAAAATTGTGCCTTAGGCACTGGTGCTGGTGCCACAGCACTGCAACCCCTCACAGATACTGTACTCTGAGCACAGCAATGAGACCTGTTGCAAAGCATTTTTTCTAAAAATTGTAATTACACGCCCCAACAGGGGCTGAAAAATTGTGCCTTAGGCACTGGTGCTGGTGCCACAACACTGCAACCCCTCACAGATACTGTACTTGGAGCACAGCAGTCACACCTGTTGCAAAGCATCTTTTTAAAAAATTGTAATTACACGCCCCTGTTATACAGGGGCTGAAAAATTGGGCCTTAGGCATTGGTGCTGGTGCCACAACACTGCAACCCCTCACAGATACTGTACTCTTAGCACAGCAATGAGACCTGTTGCAAAGCATTGCCTAAAAATTGTAATTACACGCCCCAATAGGGGCTGAAAAATTGTGCCTTAGGCACTGGTGCTGGTGCCACAGCACTGCAACCCCTCACAGATACTGTACTCTGAGCACAGCAATGAGACCTGTTGCAAAGCATTGCCTAAAAATTGTAATTACACGCCCCAACAGGGGCTGAAAAATTGTGCCTTAGGCACTGGTGCTGGTGCCACAACACTGCAACCCCTCACAGATACTGTACTTGGAGCACAGCAGTCACACCTGTTGCGAAGCATCTTTTTAAAAAATTGTAATTACACGCCCCTGTTATACAGGGGCTGAAAAATTGTGCCTTAGGCACTGGTGCTGGTGCCACAACACTGCAACCCCTCACAGATACTGTACTCTGAGCACAGCAATGAGACCTGTTGCAAAGCATTGCCTAAAAATTGTAATTACCAGCCCCAACAGGGGCTGAAAAATTGTGCCTTGGGCACTGGTGCTGGTGCCACAAGACTGCAACCCCTCACAGATACTGTACTTGGAGCACAGCAGTCACACCTGTTGCGAAGCATTTTTTAAAAAAAATTGTAAGTACACGCCCCTGTTATACAGGGGCTGAAAAATTGTGCCTTAGGCACTGGTGTGGTGGCATGGATCATTGAGGAGGAGGAAGAGGATAGTCAGTGAACATAACAGGACAGTCACTCAGCATCAGCATAGGCAGTCTTGAAGGGATGTGACATTATAAATTATTCCGTTATATCCTCTTCAGGTGCCTGGTAGCTGATGGTGATCCAAGACTGATTCATTTTTATGAAGGTCAGTCGATCAACCGAGTCGGTGGACAGGCGCACCCTATGATCGGTGACAAATCCTCCAGCAGCACTGAATGTGCGTTCGGAAAGAACGCTGGATGCAGGACAGGCCAGTAGCTCAATTGCATACTGTGCAAGCTCTGGCCAGTGATCCATCCTCAGGACCCAGTAAGCCAGAGGATTTTCGGTGGGAAAGGTGTCCAAGTCTGACCTTGCCCCTAGGTATTCCTGCACCATGTATATCAGACGCTGGCGATGGTTGCTGGAACCGATCATACCTTGGGGCTGCGGACTAAAAAATAGTTTGAACGCATCGGTCAGACGTCCACCTTCCCCACTGCTCCTTCTGCTACTGACCGAAGCCTCAGCAACTCGTCGTCCAGGACCAGGAGTTTGTAACCTCCCAGTTTCTGGGAACGCGTTGCACAGACCTTTCTGCAAGGCCTCCCTGAGATGTCTCATCCTCTGCTCCCTCTGCGACGGCAAGATAAGGTCCGCAACCTTACCCTTGTACCGTGGATCAAGGAGAGTGGCCAGCCAGTAATGGTCCCTCTCCTTGATCCGAAGAACACGAGGATCCTTCCGCAGGCTTTGCAGGATCAGGGAGGCCATGCAGCGTAGGTTAGCTGAGGCATTCGGTCCGGAGTCTTCTGGGTCACTGAGGATGACATGATCGCCAGCCACCTCCTCCCAGCCACGTACAAGTCCACTGGTTTGTTGGGACTGTACATCATCCCTAAAAGACTGCTGCTGCTGATGCTGAGTGCCAGGCTCCACCTCCATGCTCACACAATCCTCCTCCTCCTCCTCCTCCTCATCCTCCTCTTCCTGTGTGATGGGTGGGACAGAAGGAACACTGTCTGGATAAAGGGGGCCTTGAGAGGCAAGGAAGTCCTCCTCTTCCTGCCTCTGTTCTGCCTCAAGTGCCCTGTCCATTATCCCACGCAGCGTATGCTCCAACAGGTGGACAAGAGGTACAGTGTCACTGATGCATGCACTGTCACTGCTCACCATCCTCGTGGCCTCCTCAAATGGTGAGAGGATAGTGCATGCATCCCTGATCATGCTCCACTGGCGTGGGGAAAAAAAGCCAAGCTCCCCTGACCCTGTCCTGGTGCCGTAGTCGCAAAGGTACTCATTGATGGCCCTCTGCTGCGTATGCAGTCGCTGCAGCATGGCCAACGTTGAGTTCCACCTGGTGGGCATGTCACATATTAGGCGGTTCTTGGGCAGGTTCAGCTCCTTTTGCAGCTCAGTCAGCCGAGCACTGGCATTATAAGATCGGCGGAAATGCACACAGACTTTCCTGGCCTGCGTCAGGACATCCTGTAAGCCTGGGAACCTGCCCAAGAACCGCTGCACCACCAGGTTGAGGACGTGAGCCATACAGGGCACATGGGTGAGCTGCCCCTGTCGCAGGGCGGAGAGGAGGTTGGTGCCATTGTCAGAAACGACCATTCCTGGCTTAAGCTGGCGTGGCGTCAACCACCTCTCGGCCTGCCCCTGCAGAGCTGCCAGAACCTCTGGCCCAGTGTGGCTCCTGTCCCCCAAACACACCAGCGCAAGCACGGCATTGCATCTTTTTGCCTGCGTACTCGCGTAGCCCCTTGTACGCCTACGGAGCACCGCTGGTTCCGAGGACAGAGCACTGGAGGAAGAAGAAGAGGAGGGGGTGGAGGAGAGAGGTGTGTCCCAACCAGTAGTAGCATTTTGGAGGCGTGGTGGCAGAACAACCTCCAACACTACTGCACCTTGTCCTGCATCCCTCCCAGCTGCCAATAGAGTGACCCAATGGGCCGTGAAAGAAAGATAACGTCCCTGTCCATGCCTGCTGGACCATGAGTCAGCGGTAATATGCACCTTACCGCTGACCGCCCTGTCCAGCGAGGCATGGACATTGCCTTCCACATGCCGGTAGAGAGACGGAATCGCCTTCCGTGAGAAAAAGTGGCGTTTGGGAACCTGCCACAGAGGAACAGCACATTGAACAAACTCACGGAAGGGGGCCGAGTCTACCAACTGAAAAGGCAGCAGTTGAAGTGCTAGCAATTTAGCCAAGCTAGCATTCAACCGCTGGGCATGTGGATGGCTGGGAGTATACTTCTTTCGACGGTCCAGCAGCTGGAGCAGGGAAATTTGCCTGCTACAATCGGACGTCGGTGTACTGCAAGTACTTGGTTGTGACACACCTAATTCTACACCTTCAGTCCTCTCAGAGCAGCTTTCAGAGAGGACTGAAGATATAGTGGGGATGGAGATCCCAGCTGATGAGGAGCAAGGAGAGGTCCACTTTGTTCTTTGGTGTGGGTCTTTTATGTGTGCTTGCCAACGAGCTGCATGGCAGGTCAACATATGTCTGCTCATGCTTGTGGTGCCCAAGCGGCTGATGTTTTGGCCACGCGAGATACGCTTGAGACAAATATTGCAAATAGCAGTGGTGCGATCTGATGCACTCGTCTCAAAAAAGGCCCACACCAAAGAACTTTTCTGATAACGTGCAGAGGCAGCGCCCTGCACAGGCGGAGCTCTGCGGTGTGGTACAGTTGCTGTGCTGGCCTCTAGCTGGCCTCCAGGGGGCATCCTGACTCGTTGGACATGTGACGCCGCATCCTCCTCCTCCTCGTCCTCCTCCTCCTCCTCTCTCCCTTCAGGCACCCACGTGGAGTCAGTGACTCATCATCCCCTGCCTCTTCACCACTAGAGCAAACCTGGCAGTAAGCTGCAGCTGGTGGAACAGTACTGCCAGATTGCTGTCCTTCAGCATCCCCTCTCTCTGCGCGCACACTACTGACTTCCTCAAGCTGGGTATCATCATCCGAGCCTTCGAATCGTTGGGCATCCTCCTGGAGCATGTACCCAACACTGTGCTCAAAGAGTTTGGGGGACTCCTCAGGAGGACATGGTGGGTCTAGGGAAGGGGTGGCTGATGATGCCATTGAGTATGCGTTGGCAGGTGCTCTGCCAGTACCCTGAGCCTGGATGAGAGAGGATGAGGAGGATGAAGAGGGCTTGGTCATCCATTCTACCAAGCCTTCAGCATGATGCGGCTCCACATGTCCAGCTGCCGAAAACAAAGACAAGCGTGTCCCATGGCCACGTGCTGATGACGATGCACGACCACGTCCACGGCCAGCACTGTTGTCTCTAGAAACAGAGCCTGCCTGCCCTGTGTTCTTGCCTCGGCACGCTCTGCCTCTCCTTGGCGGTCTTCCAGCCATTGTAGTCGGTAGTGTATATAGTATAAAAAATGGGTGCTGCTGAGAAGAAAATATAGGAGCTCTGTGTGATGCCACTAACACACTAGAAGTCCTATGGGTGCTTCTGGGAAGAAAATATAGGAGCTCTGTGTGATTCCACTAACACACTAGAAGTCCTATGGGTGCTTCTGGGAAGAAAATATAGGAGCTCTGTGTGATGCCACTAACACACTAGAAGTCCTATGGGTGCTTCTGGGAAGAAAATATAGGAGCTCTGTGTGATGCCACTAACACACTAGAAGTCCTGTGGGTGCTGCTGAGAAGAAAATATAGGAGCTCTGTGTGATGCCACTAACACACTAGAAGTCCTATGGGTGCTGCTGGGAAGAAAATATAGGAGCTCTGTGTGATGCCACTAACACACTAGAAGTCCTATGGGTGCTTCTGGAAGAAAATATAGGAGCTCTGTGTGATGCCACTAACACACTAGAAGTCCTATGGGTGCTTCTGGGAAGAAAATATAGGAGGTCTGTGTGATGCCACTAACACACTAGAAGTCCTATGGGTGCTTCTGGGAAGAAAATATAGGAGCTCTGTGTGATGCCACTAACACACTAGAAGTCCTATGGGTGCTTCTGGGAAGAAAATATAGGAGCTCTGTGTGATGCCACTAACACACTAGAAGTCCTGTGGGTGCTGCTGAGAAGAAAATATAGGAGCTCTGTGTGATGCCACTAACACACTAGAAGTCCTATGGGTGCTTCTGGGAAGAAAATATAGGAGCTCTGTGTGATGCCACTAACACACTAGAAGTCCTATGGGTGCTGCTGAGAAGAAAATATAGGAGCTCTGTGTGATGCCACTAACACACTAGAAGTCCTATGGTGCTTCTGGGAAGAAAATATAGGAGCTCTGTGTGATGCCACTAACACACTAGAAGTCCTATGGGTGCTTCTGGGAAGAAAATATAGGAGCTCTGTGTGATGCCACTAACACACTAGAAGTCCTATGGGTGCTTCTGGGAAGAAAATATAGGAGGTCTGTGTGATGCCCCTAACACACTAGAAGTCCTATGGGTGCTTCTGGGAAGAAAATATAAGAGCTCTGTGTGATGCCACTAACACACTAGAAGTCCTATGGGTGCTTCTGGGAAGAAAATATAGGAGCTCTGTGTGATGCCACTAACACACTAGAAGTCCTGTGGTTGCTGCTGAGAAGAAAATATAGGAGCTCTGTGTGATGCCACTAACATACTAGAAGTCCTATGGGTGCTTCTAGGAAGAAAATATAGGAGCTCTGTGTGATGCCACTAACACACTAGAAGTCCTGTGGGTGCTGCTGAGAAGAAAATATAGGAGCTCTGTGTGATGCCACTAACACACTAGAAGTCCTGTGGGTGCTTCTGGGAAGAAAATATTGGAGGTCTGTGTGATGCCACTAACACACTAGAAGTCCTATGGGTGCTTCTGGGAAGAAAATATAGGAGCTCTGTGTGATGCCACTAACACACTAGAAGTCCTATGGGTGCTTCTGGGAAGAAAATATTGGAGGTCTGTGTGATGCCACTAACACACTAGAAGTCCTATGGGTGCTTCTGGGAAGAAAATATAAGAGCTCTGTGTGATGCCACTAACACACTAGAAGTCCTATGGGTGCTTCTGGGAAGAAAATATGGGAGCTCTGTGTGATGCCACTAACACACTAGAAGTCCTATGGGTGCTTCTGGGAAGAAAATATAGGAGCTCTGTGTGATGCCACTAACACACTAGAAGTCCTATGGGTGCTTCTGGAAGAAAATATAGGAGCTCTGTGTGATGCCACTAACACACTAGAAGTCCTATGGGTGCTTCTGGGAAGAAAATATAGGAGCCCTGTGTGATGCCACTAACACACTAGAAGTCCTATGGGTGCTTCTGGGAAGAAAATATAAGAGCTCTGTGTGATGCCACTAACACACTAGAAGTCCTATGGGTGCTTCTGGGAAGAAAATATGGAAGCTCTGTGTGATGCCACTAACACACTAGAAGTCCTATGAGTGCTTCTGGGAAGAAAATATAGGAGGTCTGTGTGATGCCACTAACACACTAGAAGTCCTATGGGTGCTTCTGGTAAGAAAATATAAGAGCTCTGTGTGATGCCACTAACACACTAGAAGTCCTATGGGTGCTTCTGGGAAGAAAATCTGGGAGCTCTGTGTGATGCCACTAACACACTAGAAGTCCTATGGGTGCTTCTGGGAAGAAAATATGGGAGCTCTGTGTGATGCCACTAACACACTAGAAGTCCTATGGGTGCTTCTGGGAAGAAAATATAGGAGGTCTGTGTGATGCCACTAACACACTAGAAGTCCTATGGGTGCTTCTGGGAAGAAAATATAAGAGCTCTGTGTGATGCCACTAACACACTAGAAGTCCTATGGGTGCTTCTGGGAAGAAAATATAGGAGGTCTGTGTAATGTCACTAACACACTAGAAGTCCTATGGTTGCTTCTGGGAAGAAAATATAAGAGCTCTGTGTGATGCCACTAACACACTAGAAGTCCTATGGGTGCTTCTGGGAAGAAAATATGGGAGCTCTGTGTGATGCCACTAACACACTAGAAGTCCTATGGGTGCTTCTGGGAAGAAAATATAGGAGCTCTGTTTGCTGCCACTAACACACTAGAAGTCCTATGGGTGCTTCTGGGAAGAAAATATAGGAGCTCTGTTTGCTGCCACTAACACACTAGAAGTCCTATGGGTGCTGTTGGGGTGCAGTGCTGTGCTAACAGCACTGCGGTTGGTACTACTGAAATACTGTACTAACAGTAAAACACGCACCAGACTAATCCCCAGCAGCAGCTAATAACACACTAACTGTGCAATCAGCAGCAATGAACGATCAATGACTTAGGTAGCAATGGTTTAGCAAAGAAATAGCCAATGGTTTAGCAAAGAAGAGCAAATCTTTCTGGAGCAATGAATCAAGCTAAGACACAGAATCAGCAGACTGATCTCTCCTAAAGCCGGAACTCATGTGACCGGCGCCGACGGCGTGGCGGCCTTTTAAATGGTGGGGCGTGTACTAAAGCCCCTGAGCTTTAATTGGCTACAGGCGTCCTGCCTGTAGCCAATTATTGCTCTCCTACTTTCCGGCGCTGTGATTGGCCAAGCATGCGGGGTCACAGTGCATGCTTGGCCAATCATCAGCCAGCAATGCACTGCGCCGGCCGCCCGCCGCCGGGGCCGCTCGCATGCATTGCGGGGCCGCTCGCATCACACGAATGTGATGCGAACGGCCCAAATAGTTCTGGGCTCGCCGAGCGAGCGAACGCCCGGTGCTCGATGCGAACGTGGGTTCGCATCGAGCACCGGGCCCATCCCTAACACTGACACACCTCCTAGACCAGTGGTTCTCAACCTCAGTCCTAATTACCCCCAACAGGCCATGTTTGCAGGTTTTCCTTTATCTTGCACAGGTGCTTTAAATCAGAGTCAATGGCTTGGTATTTTGGACAGCTATTTTATCTAAGGGAAATTCCCAAAACATGGCCTGTTGGGGGTATAAGGACTGAGGTTGAGAACCACTGTCCTAGACACTTAATTTACAAGACACACTGCAGCTCCTGTGGAGGTGTCTCTCTGTGCCAATTGACTTGGCATCCGGACGGTTTTGTGTGTGTCTTTTGTTTTCAGTTTTTTTGTTATTTGTATTGTACCCTGTCTGGGGTTTTGTGTCTTTGACACAGCTAACGTGCATTACCTTGCACTGTCTAGCAGATTTTATGCTTTCCACACCTGCACCTGCTAGGTAGCAACATGATTTTTGGGGAGAAAACATATTTTTCTTCTGTTCTGAGTGGAACCTTTCCTGTTAAACCACTGTATGGTCTTGGCCACCGTACTGCAGCTCCGGGGTCTTGGCAATCTGCTTATAGCCTAGATCATCTTTATGTAGAGCAACAATTATTTTTTTCCAATCCTCAGAGAGTTATTTGCCATGAGGTGCCATGTTAAACTTCCAGTGACCAGTATGAGAGCGTGAGAGCGATAACACCAAATTTAACACACCTGCTCCCCATTTACACCTGAGACACTAACGAGTCACATGACACCGGGCCCAATTTGGACATTTTCACTTAGGTGTTAAGTTCTCTTAAGGGGACAGCAAATTTACGCTGTTATACAAGCTGTACACTCACTACTTTACATTGTAGCAAAGTCTTATTTCTTCAGTGTGGTCACATGAAAAGATATAATAAAATATTTACAAAAATGTGAGGGGTGTACTTACTTCTGTGAGATATTGTATATATATATCCCCCCAGTCCCCCCAGCCCCCCTAATACTTGCCTGAGCCCCATCTCGATCCAGCGATGTGTACGAGAGCCTCGGCTCTCCAGGGACTCTTCCTCCTCCTGTTTGGGTGCCCCTATTGCAAGCTGCTTGTTCTGGGGGCACTCGGCAGGAGGTAGGGGCCAAGAGCACCAGCAAGGGACCCGAGAAGATGCAGATTGGGGCTGCCCTGTGCAAAACCATTGCACAGAGCAGGTGAGTAATTTTTTTTTTTTTTTTTAAACCAGTCTTTAATAGCAATTTAAGTCCTGCAATTTGCAAGGTAGGGCCTCCATGTATCTGACTTGTTTTTCCAGTGCATCCCACAGATGCTCGATTGGATTGAGATCTGGATAATTTGGAGGCCAATTCAACACATCAACCTCATGTCAGTGTTTCTCAACTCCAGTCCTCAAGGCGCCCCAACAGGTCATGTTTTCATGATTTCCCTCAGATGAAATGGCTGTGGTAAATACTAAGGCAATGAAACTGATCAAATCACTTGTGCAAAATAATGGGAAGCCTGAAAACATGACCTGTTGGTGCACCTTGAGGACTGCAGTTGAGAAATACTGCTCTATGTTATGTTCCTCAAACCATTCTTGAATTCTTCAGACCAAGCCACCTTCTTCCATTGTTGCACTGTCCAGTTCTGATGTTCATGTGCCCATTATAGGCGCTTTCGGCTGGGGACACCGGTCAGTATGGGTATCCTGACCAGTCTACAGCTACGCAGCTCCATACACAACAAACTGTGATACACTATCTCTGGATTTACCATTAACTTTCTCAGCAATTTGAGCTCTAGTAGCTCTTCTAGTGGATTGGACTACATGGGACAAACCTTTGCTTCCCACGTGCATCAATGAGCCTTGGACACCTATGATCCTGTTGCTGGTTTACCTTCTTTGGACAGATTTTGGCAGGTTTTGACCACTAAAAACCAGGAACATCCCACAAGAGCTTACAGCTTTGGAGATGCTCTGACCCAGTTGTCTAGACATTACAATTTAGTCTTTAGCTAAGTTGCTCAGATCCTTAATCATTTTTTCTGCTTTAACCACTTGCCAACCGTATAACTTACATACACAGCTCTCCTGTGCAGGATCACGTACCCTTCTGGGTCTGGGGCATGCATGCACGCCACTGGTAACCCACTTTTGCTGTGATTATACACAGCTGGAGCTGATCTGCGGGTACCATGGACTCAATGTCTGCCGCCACCAACCGATCATTGGACAGAGAGCCACAAGGCAGATTGCTGTTCTGTCAGTACGGAAGGCATTGATCCTGTGTTCCTGGAAAGGAAAATGGATCAATGCCTTCCCCTTGTAAAAGCACCTCCCACACAGTACACAAGCACTGGCTAGGCCCACGGTTAACCTTTTGATCCCCCCTGATGTTAACCCCTTCCCAGCCAGTGTCATTAGTCGCTGATCACTGCCATTTCTAGTAAAAAAAAAAATTAAATTCCATAAATATATCCCATAGTTTGTAGACACTATAACATTTGTGCAAACCAATCAATATACGCTTATTAGGATTTTTTTTACCAAAAATATGTAGCAGAATAAATATTGGCCTAAATGAATTAAGAAATTTGATTTTTTACATTTTTTTATTGCAGAAATCTTTTTTTTTTAATTGTCGGTCTTTTCTTTGTTTACAGCGTAAAAAATAAAAAACACAGTTGTGATCAAATACCACAGAAAGAAAGTTCTATTTGTGGGAAAAAAAAGAACATAAATTTTATTTGGGTACAGCATCGCACCACCGCAAAATTTCCGTTTCGCATAAAATGGACTGGTCATGAAGGGGAGGTAAATCCTTCATAGGTCAAGTGGTTTAACAAATCAACGCCAAGGGGCAACATGTCCACTTGCTGCCTAATATATACTTTCTGATGCCATTGTAAAGAGCTACACTTTACCTGTCAATGGTCATAAGGTTATGGCTGATTGGTGTGTGTGTGTGTGTGTATATATATATATATATATATATATATATACACACACATATATACTGTATACAGTATATTACATATCAAAAAGCATTGGATTGGTACTGGTTATGTGATACTAAGCAGCCATAGTCAATAGAGACCTAAACTACGTAAAGCTCAATACCTTGAGGAGATTCAGTTCGTAATTGCAGCGCTATACAAATCATTCATTCGTCCAGGAAAAAAAAATAAAATAAAATCTGCCACTACATGCAGGTTGAGCTATGGTATATTTCAATTTTTAGATGGGAATGATAAAAAATATTTAGTAGCTTATACAAGATTGCCATAAATGTCCTTTTTTCATAATCTAATATTTAAAATCTTTGAATAAAATGATTTGATGGTAAAATAATTGAGTGATTAATATTAAAACTGCTAGACATTTTCAATTTAAAAAAATGTTAATTTTCTAATTTTCTATTTCCATTTATTTTACATTATCATTCAATTTAGATAAATACACATTAAAATGAACTTAAAATTTGAAATAGTCTGACAATTGAAGTAAGGTATTGTATGATGAAATAAATATAAAGCTTGTATAGCATGTTGATGATATCCGGCTTCCCACACCATTTCCATGACGTTATACTTTCCAGTCAGACACTTTCCACTGCTGTCAGAATAAAAATAAAATTGAGGTCAACAACCATATTTTTTGAAGAGAAGTTGCACAGGTGTTATGGACCAGCCTCTTGTTCAGACAACTGTTTTCAATAAAACTAGGCCAGCTTTGAAGCTTTTTCTCCATTTGACAGCCACATTCTTTTCAAAGTTGCTAATTTAAAAATATAGACCAAACAGTCGCACACAATGCAGGATGTGCATCATAGGCGAATGTGTGACACAGGTGAGCAACCACAATCACAAAGACGTGTGCCAGAATGTATTTGTGGTAACACACAAAAACACAACTAACAACAACAATATACTGTAATGTCACATGTATTATTGCTTATATTTCACTGGCTTCTTGTGTTAGCATTATTTGGACTCATCTGCCCTCTGTGTGCTTTTTGTGACCTAATGAATATCCTGTAGAAATGATGTAATGAAGATAAAGTCTCCTCTTTCTAGTCAGAAATAGTGCTAATTACAATTATGATGCATAGCAATCCAGTTTTGATATTGCTTTGAATAAGTCTACATGTAATACACATGGAATACAACTGTAATATATTGAATTTGGATTAGCAGACGTTTGCATTATAATATTTCTCTTAATGAAAGAAAGATTGGCTTCACTTGGTTGGAAATATTTTTAACCTAAACATTTTTTTTCATGTTACCTTAGTGGTTTAACTCTTAATGCTCACATTGTACACCTGCAGTATATAACAGGATGTATACATAGTATTTTAAAATTCTGGACAACACTGCCACCTATATATGTAAAAGCAGAACTGTATGACAGAGGACAATAATGTATACAGTATAGCACATACTTCTGCTTCATAATAGGGGTTCTCTGACATTGGTCATGCATGCAAAGATTGTTAAGTATATAAATTCCATTTTAGCCATTTTGAGGGGTGATGCTAGGATTGTAAAAGACCTAGAGAACCCTTGGACACTACAACTAGAAGCAAAATTTGGCATGTGCAGCGCGCTGCAATGAACAGGGGGTGTGATCACACAGCAATAACATTGGGAGGGTATTACATTAGAATTCCAGGATAAACCTAGCCAATCTTTAAAATGCCCCCTCCCCTCTCCTAGTACCTATGCTGACTAACCTGTGTAAGAAAGATCTGTATACTTGCCTATTTTCACAATGCTCCTGTCCGGTCATTTGATTTGGCTCCCCCATGTCAGTTAGCAGCAGCTGCAGGGGAGAGCACGGAGTCCTGACAATGGATGGGCCATAGTAAGCCTGTGGGTGACGGTACTGCTTCCAGACATTGCCAGCAGTTGTTGGGCGCTCTTTCCTTTTGCCCAGGAACCAGCACTGGCTGACACAGGAGAGATTATGTGACTGGACTGGAGTGCCCTAAAAGATATTTCTTACACTGGTTAGCCAGAATAGATGTTAGGAGGGGGGGGGGGGGTCAGGGCCAGTGCTACTATTAGGCAAACTAGGCGGCCGCCTAGGGCGCACTGCTGCCTAGGGTGCCCAGCTGCTGTTTTCCCTACTCTCCCTCTCCGCACTATGTACTTTTTCGGTGCTGTATTATAACTACCTCTGTGATAAATGTTATAACCTCTAGTGGGCGCTGCTGGGATAAAGCGTGCACATCTAGGGGGGTGCAAGGGATGCCTCTGCTGCATGTTACTCAGACAGCCACTCTCTAGTGTCATTATTGAGGCACAGCACTGGAGGACATGATGGAACGAAAGCAAACATCCCCTGTGCGCCTCTATGATTAGTATTACAGCCGCATGCTTCCTCGGGCGCCAGCTTCTGTTACACTAATGCTTGGGCAAAGGGGGTGGATTCAGGGGTGGGGCCAGGGGGGGGCAAAATGAGGTTTCACTTGGGGTGTCAAAAATCATTGCACCAGCCATGGGGAGGATACATGTATAAGATTACTTTCACCTGGATGGTATTGAAGTGGTTAAAGGACTATAGTGGAATATGGCCTAAGCCTTCATGCTGTATACAAAGCACACATATGTCCTAGTCCTTGTACTCACAAAATATACTTTAACCAGTTAGCAACCGGCCCATAGCCGAAAAGCGGCTACAGGGCGGTTGCTTAACTCTGGGAGGCCGTTAATTAACGGCCTCACAGAATTCTGCTCTTGCGCGCCCCCTGGTGCGCGCACTCGAGAGCATCCATGATCGCCGGGTCCAGAGGACCCGGCGGATCATGGATCACGGTAAACGGCCGCTCATCGCGGCCGTTTACCACGTGATCGCTCCGTCAAATGACGGAGTGATCACATGTAAGCAAACCGGCGTCATTTGATGACGCCGGTTCCTCTCTCCTCCTCTCTCTGTACCGATCGGTACAGTATGAGAGGAGAGGGGGAGGGATCGGTGGCAGCAGTGCTGTGGGCGGGATCTGTAGTGCCCACAGCCTGCTCTGCCACCACCGATCCATCCATCCATGCTCAGCCATCCCCCCATACCCTGCAATACCCAGCAATAGCCTGCAGTGTATTGCTGGGTATTGCAGGGTATGGAGGGATGGCTGAGCATGGATGGATGGATTCTCTGCCATCCCCCCCAATACTGTGCCATACCCCCCTACTGTGCCATACCCCCCGCAATACTGTGCCATACCCCCCCGCAATACTGTGCCATACCCCCGCAATACTGTGCCATACCCCCCCCCAATACTGTGCCATACCCCCCGCAATACTCTGCCATACCCCCGCAATACTCTGCCATACCCCCGCAATACTCTGCCATACCCCCGCAATACCCTGCGATACTCTGCCATACCATGCGATACTCTGCCATACCCCTGCGATACTCTGCCATACCATGCGATACTCTGCCATACCATGCGATACTCTGCCATACCATACCCTGCGATACTCTGCCATACCCTGCGATACTCTGCCATACCCTGCGATGCTCTGCCATACCCTGCGATGCTCTGCCATACCCTGCGATACTCTGCCATACCCTGCGATACTCTGCCATGACCCTGCCATACCCTGCGATACTCTGCCATACCCTGCGATACTCTGCCATACCCCTGCGATACTCTGCCATACCCTGCGATACCCTGCGATGCTCTGCGATACCCTGCCATACCCTGCCATACCCGGCGATACTCTGCGATACCCTGGCGATACTCTGCGATACTCTACCATACCCGGCGATACTCTGCAATACCCGGCGATACTCTGCAATACCCTGCGATACTCTGCCATACCCTGCAATACCCAACAATACCCTGCGATACTCGCTACGATCAAAGCCAGGATCGGTTTTTTTTTTTTTATTTCAGGCTTTCCAGCCTAGAGGTGAGATGTGGGGTCTTATTGACCCCATATCTCACTGTAAAGAGGACCTGTAATGCCATATTCCTATTACAAGGGATGTTTACATTCCTTGTAATAGGAATAAAAGTGATCAAAAAAATTTTTTGGGGGGAAAAAAAGGGTCAAACTAAAATAAATAAAGTAAAATGAACAATAAAATATATATATATTTTTTTAAAGCGTCCCTGTCCCCGTGTGCTCGCACGCAGAAGCGAACGCATACGTAAGTCCCGCCCACATATGAAAACGGTGTTCAAACCACACATGTGAGGTATCGCTGCGAACGTTAGAGCGAGAACAATAATTTTGGTCCTAGACCTCCTCTGTAACTCAAAACATGTAACCAGTAAACAAAATTAAAGCCTATGGGGATTTTTAAGTAGCGAAGTTTGGCGCCATTTCACGAGTGTGTGCAATTTTGAAACGTGACATGTTGGGTATCTATTTACTCGGCGTAACTTCATCTTTCACATTATGCAAAAACATTGGGCTAAATTTACAGTTTTGTTTTTTGTAAAGCACAAAACATTTTTTTTCCAAATAAAACACGTTCGAAAAATTGCTGCGCAAGTACCGTGCTAGATAAAAAGTTGCAACGACCGCCATTGTATTCTCTAGGGTCTTTGCTAAAAAAACATATATAATATTTTGGGGTTCTATGTAATTTTCTAGCAAATAAATGATGATTTTTACATGTAGGAGAGAAATGTCAGAATTGGCCTGGGTGCTCCAGAACACCTGATGGTGCTCCCTGCATGTTGGGCCTCTGTATGTGGCCACGCTGTGTAAAAGTCTCACACATGTGGTATCGCCGTACTCAGGAGTAATAGCAGAATGTGTTTTGGGGTGTAATTTGTGGTATGCATATGCTGTGTGTGAGAAATAACCTGCTAATATGACAATTTTGTGAAAAAAAAAAAAAAAATTTTAAAAAAATCTTGATATTGCAAAGAATTGTGGGAAAAAATGACAACTTCAAAAAACTCACAATGCCTCTTTCCAAATACCTTGGAATGTCTTCTTTCCAAAAAGGGGTCATTTGGGGGGTATTTGTACTTTTATGGCATGTTAGGGTCTCAAGAAATGAGATAGGCCGTCAGTACTTCAGGTGTGATCAATTTTCAGATATTGGCACCATAGCTTGTGGACTCTAAAACTTTCACAAAGACCAAATAATATACCCCAATTTGTACTTATTTTTACCAAGGATATGTAGCAGTATAAATTTTGGCCAAAATTTATCAAGAAAAATTACAAATTTGCTAAATTTTATAACAAAAACGAAGAAAAATTCATTTTTTTTACTGAATTTTCAGTCATTTTTCTTTTATAGCGCAAAAAATAAAAAACCCAGAGGTGATTAAATACCACCAAAAGAAAGCTCTATTTGTGTGAAAAAAAGGACAAAAATTTCATATGGGTACAGTGTTGTATGAATGAGTAATTGTCATTCAAAGTGCGAGAGCACCGAAAGCTGAAAATTGGTCTGGTTATTAAGGGGTTTAAGTGCCCAGTGGTCAAGTGGTTAAAGAGACCTTTTCTTTATCATTATCAGAGTGCAACTTTGCCAGGAGTTTTTCCAGAACTGTATGCAAGCAGAGAGACTCTAGAGATAATCATACCTGCAGTAGTGGCTAAAGCTCCTTGCACCCTGACAGCGTCCGGGACACTCTCTCCAAAACTATCAGGGCCACAGGATCAAAACTATTTTATTCATTATACTATCAGCAATGGCTCAAGCTGTGGGGGAAACTGAAAGATATTAGGATTCAGCACTCACAGAAGTGTTCCACTCCTCTTCATTTTGAATAAAGGCACCTAAATAAAAATAAATAAATAAAAGCTTGATTGGATGATAGGGTCTCCTTACCACTTCAATACCAGGCACTTTCAACCCCTTCCTGCCCAGGCCAATTTTCAGCTTTCATCGCTGTCACACTATGATTGACAAGTGCGCAGTCATGCTACACTGTAACCATGTGCACTGATAGGAGGCACTGATGAGGGGGCACTAATATGATGCATTTATGGACACTGATAGGTGGCACTGATGAGCACTAATAGACGGCACTGATGGGTGGCACTGGTGGGCACTGATGTGCTCTGATAGGCAGCACTGATAGGCAGCAGTGACTGGCATCACTAATGGGCACTGATTGGTGGCACTTGTAGGCACTGAATGCTGGCACTGGTGGGCACTGATTGCTGGCACTGGTGGGCAATGATTGCTGGCACTAGTGGGCAATGATTGCTGGCACTGGTGGTGCTGTATTGTAATCAGGGCACTGATGATCAGTGCCCTGATTATATGTCTGGATGTCACCTGCGAGGAGTTGCCGTTGATTGTCTCTCCTCTTTACAGAGATCGGGGTCACGACGTGTCCTAGCAATGTGTTCGAAAAATTGTTGTGCACATACCGTGCGAGATAAAAAGTTGCAGGTATGGAAGTGGTTAATTTAATTAATTTTTTTCCTCGTCTTTCCTCTCCCTTCCCTTTTTGCCTCCACCTGTGAGTTATATGTGTGTGTATATATATATATATATATATATATATATATATATATATATATATATGTATATATAATGTTTGTTGATAATTTTCTATGTTTATATACAGCATATAGGTGTGGAGCCAGATTTTTTGAAACAAAGCCGTGAAGAAGCGGTCATTGTGCCGGGAAACATGTTGGCAAGCTCCATGTTACACTTTTTAGTGTTATTTTGTGAAAAACTCTGTAAACACCATATTATAATATGTTATTGATATATGTGTGATTTTAGCCTTATTGTTAGCCCTTTTTCTTTATATGTGTATATGTACTGTTTTCTATATACCTTTATAAACGCATCCCTTTTTCTTTCCAAAGATTTTAGGGAGGTTGCTATTGTATAGAGAATTTTGCTCAGGGGTGTGTTTTCTAAATATGTTGGGGGGGGGGGGGGCAGCAGAATTTTCCATTTGGAGGTTACTGGGGTCACTTTCCTGAATGCATCACTCTGTTATGTATGTTAGGCACTCATGATCTCTACAATCCTTGCACAATCCCCGTAATTTATCTGCCAATGTGGAAACCCCCCCCCCCTCACCACCGGAGACATCACTGCTTCTCTGCTTGGCTTCTCCTGTCAGGTAGGGCAGCCCATAGGCAGCAGGACGAGACAATAAAGAATATAAGGGGTAAGTGCAGGCTCTCGGCTCATTCAAATGTTCTCTATGGGCTGCTGCCTTTTGGCGCCCACCCAACACATAAAGGGACTGATTTATTAAGGGAAAACAGACGGTGCACTTTGCAAGAGCAGTTTCTCCAGAGCTTGGTAAATGAGCAGAAGCTCTGCTGACTTCCATCATCCAATCATATGCAAGCAAAATTTTTTTTTTTTCCTTGCACGTGATTGGGTATTCTTTGCAAAGTAAAGCTTTACATCATTCACTAGGCTCTGGAGCAACTGCAGCCTATTTGTATTTAGTAAATCAATCCCCAAGACTCTGGACCCAGGGCAGCTGATCCCCCCCCCCCCCCCATTTCAGCCATGCCTCTTCTGACACTGTTAACCTCTACACCCCATGTACCCTTCTTCCACCACTTTTCAAGTCTGTACTCCTCTTCCTCTGCTGCTCACCTCTTCCCCCCTTCTCACACTAGGGTTGCCACCTCATCCCTTTAAACCCGAACACATAATAATTGCAGGGGTTCTGTGGCTTATTAAACTCACTTGGTGCCTTATCTGCATTTAATTAGCTTCACAACCTGTGTAATTCAAAGGTGTTCGGGTTTAAAGGAATGAGGTGACCCTATATTACACTCATATACAATGCAGCCCCCTGTCCCTGTTTTTCTCAAACTCACATACAATGCTGCCCTTTGCCACCCCGATTACACTCGCAATGCAGCTTGCTGCCCCCTTCCTCACATTAACATACAATGCTTCCCCACTCCCCCTCCACATATACAATCAATGTAGCCCCTGCCCCTTACACATACTATACAGCCCTTCTGCCCTCCCTTCCCCTCACATATACATAAAATTAAGCCCCTAACCCCAGTAAGTCCCCACAGTGTCCTTGCATAGGACTGTAAGCCGCACAGTGAAGGCCTGTGGGGGTAGCACAACACAGGCAACTAGAAAGCTTTAAAGGGTATTTCCCCATTTGCAACCACATTGGGATAATACCTAGCTTATATTTGTTATATAGCCCTATTCACATAGCAAAACTTTTCTGGAACTTTCAGCAAGGAAAAATCCTACTGCGTGCTCTTTGTTATGAAGGGGGGCTAGGAATCTGTGTTTCTCAGATTTGAACACTGTCTAACAAAAAGTTAAAGCCTGGTACACAGCACTAGTTTTTTATAATTCAACCCAGTGGGTTAAACAAAAAAAAACTGACAGCTCCAGTTGGAGCCACTGTACTAACGATCCGACGGCTTCTGTTGGACTGGCTACCATACACACGGGCCGAATGTCGGACAGTTTTTATTGAACTGGCCGATGTCGTCCGACATTCGACCCATGTGTACTAGGCTTTATGTTTGGGAGCTGGGCTTCTTCATTATATTTTAATGAGAACTGGACTTCCCCACCCCAGCTAACTGAGAAATGCTTGCAGTCAGCCATGAAACCTTCTCCTAAGAAACATCTAAAAGGTAAGAAATATAAAAAGAAATTGAATATGCTATGTGAATAGGGACACATAACAAACATACTGTATATTGGGGATAGGTGTTTTCCAGAAGCTGCACATCAAATCAAATCCTGCTGTATGATAGTGAATGGCAGTCTCAACCTGGACCCCCACCAGGCCACGCCCCTAACATGTTTTCACTCCGCCTACGGGAGCTTACTCATGGGGGACATATATGGGGGTTTTCTCAAATTTGACAACAAAAGTAGAAATATACTTAAACCCCTTAACGCTGGCACCTCTAGGTCCTTTAAGGGGTTTATGGTGCCAGGAGATGGGGCGGGGTTTATGATCGTGAGACCAGCCTGATTGGTGGTCATATGGTCGGAAAGCCCCCGATCGCAAGTTGCGACCAGGAGCTTTCCGTTAGGTGTGGTAACTGTGCTGGGAGTGACAACGGAGAATGATTTAGTAAGGAACCATTGCCACTAGTTCAATTTCTCCTGCATCTGCCATCGCACTGCAAGGCACAACGGGGGAAATCCCATTATACTCCACAGTGCCTATTTACATCAATGCAACATGGTGCAGTGTGGTTTTTGCAAAGGTGCATGTGCTTTTTTGGTGCAGCATTGTACTTTTTGGTCCCATTATTTTTGGAGCATGTACATCCATTTTTGGTGTGTTTTTGGCAGCGTTTTCTGTTTAATATCCAGTCTCCTCCTCCTGCAAAAAAAATGCAAGATAAATGAGAATGCATCAAAAAACATGCATAAAAAATGTGCATAAACACGCTACAAAAACACACTGAAAAAGCATGAGTATGCAGTAGCACTAGTGTGAACCTAGGATAAAGGCTGTTTACTTAGCAAAGTGTATGCTCACTTCCAAAGTGAATGCTTGCAAAGAATGTGAATACACAAGCAAAAATCAATTTCTTTACATTTTCCTTTGCACTGATCAAAGTGAACATAAGTTCATCATATTTACTAACATATTTACTAACATTTACTTTGCACTCTTTTCGAAAAGTGGACATGTACATTGCTAGGTGAATAGCCCCTACTCAATTGGTAAATCAACCTTATTGTCTTATTGCCTTATTGTTAAAGAGAAACTCCACACACTCCATGCTTCTATATGAAGAAAAGCAGAGCAGTAACAATGGGCTCACACTGAAATCCGAATTCTGGGTTCCCCCCACCCTGAGCTCCCCAGTCACTACCCCCTAACCGTAGCCCAGGGCCATCTCTCTGAGTACTTTCTGTTTTTTTAACTTGTTATTTTTATATGTGTTGAGGTCAGTAATGAAACGTACAGGGTTCTTCTTCAACTCTTTGATGGTGCTGGACAGTCCTCAATGATGTCATAGAGCTCCAAAAATATAGGTGGTGTATTTTCAGGGTTATATGAATGTCCATCTACCTGCTGTCTTGTTAAGTGATAATCACAGCAGAGAGCAAAGCACATACAAATTTTCCATATGTAATGCTTTTTCAGAGGAATTAAATCCTGTTTTTTCAGATTATGAGATAGCAAGTGTCTAAAGGGAAGTGCCTGGCTTCCCATGCAATTTGTTGGACAATAGCTTGCTTATTAGCCCTACAAATGGCAAGAATTGACCAACAAGATTTGCAAATCGAGGAATATTTGTGAAACTGTTCACGAACATAACCCAGGCATCATCCCTAATAATTAGCAGTAGAAGTGGGCACTGCAGCAAACTGATTACCCAGTCACCCATTGGACTTTGCCTGGGTACAATGTCAATCTCTTATTATGCATTGCAGTGGTTGCTATTCACAGGAACCAGACTGGATTTACCATTTCTAAATGACATTGTCCCGCCACTGCGGTTTAAGTCATTAGAGCAAAAATAGGCAACCTTAAAGAGTTGGAGATCTACCTGAACAACATGGCAGACGTCAAAGATCACCGGGCACAGTGTCACCTCCTCACACCTGATTTAAACCTCTAAACCTCAGCACATCAGGGTAAAAGCAGCCTTATACCATTATGCCCAGTATATTGCTTCACACTGACCTGAATATCTCTTCTTTATTGCTGTTGGCACCACTCTGGAGACCGCTACCTGGGAAAAGAGGTGGAGTGCAGTTGGTATCACTCTGCATGGGACAACACAATAGAGGAGGCACCGACTTATGCGACTCTTGCTGCATACTACAGCTCCAACTTTACAAGTAGTCCCTCTGCATTGCACTATGTTTAATGCTCTAGAATGGCAGGTCAGCAAGCCCAGGTCGTGATCTACCAGTCACCTGGGCGCGATCTACTGGTAGGTTGGGATCTATGGGCAGTGGCGGGACAATGTCATTTAGAGCCCAGGGCGAACATGCCAAATTTCTCCCCCCCCCCCCCAAGATGTATGGGCATTATGTGTCCCATCCCCACTCCCAACACAAATCCCCCCAAATCACAACTTCTATAACACCCTCCCTAAATTCGCCCTCCTAAAACAATTCTTACCCCCTGAAGCCCCCCAAATTCCCCTTTTTAACACAAATTCCCTGCCCCCTAATCTCCTTGTGGTGCCCCCCACCTCACATGATACTACAGTGCCCAGGGCAACCGCCCCTCCTGCCCACCCCTTGTCCCGGCCCTGTCTATGGGTTGCTGACCCCCCGCATTACAGTGTGCGGTCCTAACAGTACTGGCCCCCACCTGCATCCTAATAGGTGATCTATTGTACACAGGTTATAGTATAATCTGGTTTAAATAAAGACTAACATCAAGAATTTGACCACAAACAAATGCTGAAGAGCATATACTAAGCTTCATTAAGTAAACATCTGTCAAACACCATTGCATTTGGGTAAACAGTTATATAAGTAAGATCAGCAACCTAAACACTTTTGTGTAGGGTTCTTTAGGCTTCTGAGCTACATGAATCTAGTAAGTGAATGAGTATTAACAGCAGAAAGGTAGCAGGTTTGCAAATCGCCTGGATGAGTTCTAGATCGGGACAGTTAACATGTATGTATCCACTCAAGGCCATGTAGTGGTATTTGCTTTGTATTGTTAAGGTATCCACTAAGATTATTCAAAATGGGTCTTATTTGATTAAGTGTACATGTACATGTCTGTTGGCTAAAAATTCTGCAACAACTCCATGCTTTTATTACAGTATTTTGTGCCAATGAAATCATTGCCTAATATAAATGTGATTTACAACAAACAACCAACAGATGTCACTGCAGCATCATCGCTGTGATCCTTAGCATTTATGTTTGTTAGGCGCTGGAAAAGTGCAGTCTCCTAAAATACGTACACCAGGGGGAGCTCTGCTTTATTGGATATGTGTGTAGAAAAACTAAATGTATTAGAAGGTTATAAACTGATCGATCTTCACAGGAATCCGCAATAATTATGTTTTACCTTTGTGTGTAGGTAATGTGTTCTTGTAAAACATTATGATAATATATGCATTAATTATAAACCCTTTAAGTTTACAGAACAGTATTTACAAAACCTTTATGTAAAACTTCTATAAAGCAGATATTTGTACAGTAACGTGAGAAATTGGTGGTTCTGGTGTAATTAGATGCAAGCTGGAGCAGAGATGTTAACCCAGAACAGTAGTTTATAAGGTGAAAAATAATCTTACACACAGGGGGAGAAATATTGCAGCCACCACACCTATGAATTGGTAAGCTGCAATGTATTACATTTTTGATTTTGGATGTAATACTGCTTTATTTTAGATTTTGTTTGCACAAATATCACACTGTGATTTTTTCTTAGGCAGGCCGCCAGAGGTATTTGTGTAAGCCCACCCAGTTGTGTGGCAATAGCGAATTAATATTCACTATTGTCCTTCTGCTTCTCCTCCCGGACAATTCAGGAAGCGGGTCTTAAGACCCGATTGGCCAAAAGGAGAAGCGACTGCATTGGCCAGGAGCAGAAGCAGGGGAGAAGCTGCCGAAGCTGCCTGCGACCAGGGTAAGTGCGGGGCTGGTGGGCGGATGGGCAAGAAACGAGGGGGGTGGGGGTGGGTTTGTTCGCCGATCGATCGACCGACTGAACTGGAGCGCCAGCCGCCACTGATTAAATCCAAAATTTAATACATTGCAGATTACCAATTCATAGGTGTGGTGGGTGCAATATTATATGGCGGTAATTCTGTGGCTAGGGGGGAAGTGCAGGTAGCAGAAAAGAGTTGAGCATTGAATCCTACTGCCGTAAGGCTACCTGTCCTTCTCTAAATAATCTTTTGGAGAGCTGGATGGTGCAGAAGGTATTAAGGTGTGAGTCCTTAAAAATTCTTGAGGTGCACACACTTTAGATCAGGGATCCTCAAACTATGGCCCTCCAGCTGTTGCAGAACTACACATCCCATGAGGCATTGAAAAACTGTGACATTCATAGACATGACTTAGGCATGATGGGAATTGTAGTTCCTGAACAACTGGAGGGCCATAGTTTGAAGACCCCTGCTTTAGATCTTCACCAGAGTACCCCACAAAGCGTGATGGGCTTTACCGGTGCATGTCAGCTGACCAGGACTAGAGCCAGAGCATGGTGCACAATATTAGACACAGGAGTAGGCAAAAAGTCAGGCTGTATGGTGGACATGCCTAGTCCGATGCAAGCTGAAATCAGCAAATGGAGTAACAGGAACACCACAAATTACAAAAACTGGGTTAGAAGATGAACCTAATGCTTAGGCAACAGGTGTCATAAAATAGTGGAAAATAGTGGCCTTGACTGACACTGACAGGCTGAGCGGGGACCTATTGTGTAGGTACTATATGTAGCACTGACCCCCGAAGGAGTTGTTGGTTTTATTTGGGCTTACCGTTACCTCACCTGCTTGTAGCTCCATCTTGGGGATCCCGTGGAAAGTAGCCCAAAGAATGTTGAAACTGACACTGAATCATCTTTTGGGTTATTTATTTAGAACAAAGACAAAGTCTCTCAATAAAGGGCAGAGGGGTAGGAGTGAGTTCAGGCACATGGTATTGTGGGTTCAAGTTCTCATTGGTGATCTAGAAGACAAAAGTTCCTCTTGATAGATCTAGCCACCACCAGATAAGCCCCTTTACTGGGCCTAGCAGCTGGTGGGGTATTTAACACAGTCTCTGCCACAGACGTGTGAATTTAAGCTTTAGTGTTACTGAGAAATTGAAGAATAATTCCATACAATACCAGTCTCTTTCAGCCAAACCGGCGATACTGTAGGCAATGTGATCCGGGTTGCGTCCTTCAACTAAGTCTCCAGGCTCCTCTGGAGAAACCAGCCTTGCGCGTGGTCTTCTCCTAAAAAAGTCCTTCCCATGATCCTCCAGTTGCTGGGCCTTTCCCTTCAGATGAGACAGCACCGAACCATCCCTGGATCAATAGGCCCCAAGATCCGCTTGGGCCTATCCTCTCAGTTGCGCTGCCTCAGGTCAGGTCAGCCAGCCACGAGACACAGGATGCATAGTCCCGCACCCCAGGCCAGGAGGGCCATGGGACTGGGTCAGGAGGACCACCAGAACCAAAAAGACAGAAAATAATCCCCCGCCAACATAGCGTCGGTACCTTAAATACCACCCCCCAGGACGCACAGCAGGAAAACACTCCCACTGGGCTGGTTCCAAGAGATGGTATTCAATGCATCCAGCTAGACTGCGTCTCTACTCTTGCCGGCGGTGACAGCGACACCTACGTTGAAGGAGAACCCAGTGCAACCCAGGTGGACTGGTACAGAAACCAGTAATTTAGAGAAATTAGCCTGAAGCCCAACTGTGTACATTTACAAACCAGTTCCTTCAATGCGTATACCTCCCAGTCCTGGAACAAAGCATGCTGTAGCAAGGTAAGAGGGACCATATGCTAATAGTACCACAAGTAACAGAACTGCTTTACAGCTGATCTGTGAAACAGACTATGTCTTAATAATCCCTTGACCTCCAGAAGATTTACCCCTTCATGACCAGGCCATTTTTTCCGTTACGGCACTGCGTTTTTTTAAATGACAATTGGGTGTAATTTTTTTTCCCCACAAATAGAACTTTGGTGGTAGACCAGGTAAAGATGGAAGGCCTGTCAGTGGTGACAGTGCGCCACTGGGGGGCTTTGTTTTTTTAAAGGGGTTGTACACCCTCGTGTTTTTTCACTTTAATGCATCCCATGCATTAAGGTGAAAAAACTTCTGTCACTGACCAGCCCCCCAGCCTCCCCGTTTTACTCACCTGAGCCAGTTCGTTCCCATGCTGGAGACACGCAAACCCTCTCTGGCCGGCGTCTCGGCTCTTGATTGAATAGATTGATAGCAGCGCAGCCACTGGCTCTCGCTGCTGTCAATCAAATCCAATGACATGGGCGCTGGGGGCGGGGCCAAATCCGGCATTCTGTGTCTATTGGCGCAAATGCTGGACTCGGGAGCGCACCCGCGCGATAACCCCCCGAGAGAGCACTTCTCCTAGGGGCTTTACCAATGCAGGGAGGAGCTGCGAGCGCCTTTGGGGGACCCCAGAAGTCGAGGATCAGGGCCACTTTGTGCAAAACGAACTGCACAGTGGAGGTAAGTATGACATGTTTGTTAGTTAAAAAAAAAAAAAGAAATGAGGGTTTACAATCACTTTAAGTAATACTGTCATAATATGTTAGTATGCAGTACATGCTAGTACATTATGACATGAGCGTGTAGGAGGACCAGTTTTTCTTTTAACGTGGTTTAAAAATGCTTTAAAACAACAAACAAGCACCAAACAAACAAAGGGTGAATAACTGAGCTTTGATAACACCGCGGGCCAAATACTGGTCCAAACCCAGCCATTTTCCCATCCTACACTACTTTTTTATGTTCTAATTTTGTTTAATTATTTACAGATTAACATCTTTTTATCTTTTGCATTTATTTATTTTTGCTATTGCTAGTATGTCTGTCCCTACCCTGTTTAAGAACACAATACAAGCATTGCTGTAAGTGAAGTGCCTACAAGTGATCATATCTCTTGAAGGCTGGACTGTTTTTTTTTCTGCTACCACAGACATGTATACCAATAGATGATTTTTCTATGGTTTTGCATCGGTAACACAGATATTCCACTCAAACCACTCCTGATCTAAAGAGGATTTATGTGGATACCAAAACAAAAGGTCTTCTATCCAGATTACTTTGTTGTAGCAATCACATAAAAGCCAAGCTAATCAAAGCTCATGAATATTTTCTGCCTGATATTGCTCTCTTCCCCGACAAAGTTAAGCCCCATACACACGGTCGGATTTTCGCATGGATTCTGTCCGATCGGACAATGTTGTTGAAAAATCAGACCGTGTGTATGCACCATCGGACAGTGTACGTCGTATTGTCCGACGGACAAAGTCCTATCTCCTGCTGGATAGATTTTCCGACAACACGGTCCGATCACACCAAATCCGATCGTGTGTATGGTAGTCCGACCGGACAAAGTGCTACGCATGCTCAGATCACATTACAAGACCAAAGCTATTGGCTACTAGCCTCTACGTAGTCCCGTCGTAGGCAACAAACGTCACCACGTTCAGAATGATCGGATTTTCCGACAACTTTGTCCGACCGTGTGTACGCAAAAACCAACATCAGACAAAGTATGACGGACATGGTCTGACGGACCTGGTCCTCGGATAATCCGCGCGTGTGTATGGGGCTTAAGGGTTCTTTCAGACAGGCAGTAATGCTTAGCTCTCCCTGAAAAGCAATTCACATCAAAATAGCTAAGGTGAGGAAGGAGTTAATAACGGAATAAATGAAAGCAACTTTTTTTTTTCTTCCCCTTTTCTTGGTTGAACTAGATGGACTTGTGTCTTTTTTTTTTTTTTGACCAGGTTAACTATGTTACTTTTATTTTTAAAAATGGTTGCTTGAATTGACATTGTCAGCAGACAAGTCTATGGTCTGCACATGAAAATATAACCAATGTAACAATTAATTTAAGTATGAATATTCTCATCTCAGATATACATCCTATTACATGAGGACTATTTAAATGTTGTGTGAAGGACTCTCTTTTCCAACACATTTTTTTAAAGAGGAAGAATAAAATTTTTGTCGTCTACAGGAATGTACAACTGTAGAAATGAGAAAAACATAAAAGGAAATTGCAGCAAGATGCCAATACATTTCTGCACAGCAAACGTTTTCTCTGTGCCCCCCTTTTCTACCTTCCTGTCTCTTGTCTTCTTTTTATTTTGACACTCTAAGTAGGAGATGCCCCTCTACCATGTGAAACTTCGGGCTGGTAAAGGTCCTCACAGCAGACAGTTGCTAGTATGGGTATTACTTTGAGAGCCAGGATTCTAATTTCTCTAATAAACAAATACCCACTACATCTGCTTTACTTGTACTATGTCTACCTTTTGTGTGCTTTCCTATTGGCCATTCGTCACATTTGGCAGTATGAAGGCGGCTAATGGGCAAATGAGAGTGCAAACATCCCAGCATTTGCCAATCAGTGCCTCCCAAGGTCTTGGTAAACTCATGGCACTCAGGGAGTAATTTACAGATGCCTGAAGGTGCCTGCCCCAAGGACCTAGGTCAGTGGTCATCAACCCTGTCCCATACCTCCCAACATTTTGAGATGTGAATGAGGGACACCTACTAACAAAACATATGTAGGTATAGGACACACCCCCTGCCACACCCCCTTAAAGGAGAATTAACCCCCCCCCCCCCCCCCCCCAAAAAAAGGTTAATTAAATCCACAAGGGCTTTTTTTTACCACAACTATTCCTTTAATATTGGCTTTTAAAATTTACAAATGCAGCAATTTAGAAATTGGATGAAAGGTTTAGCACTGGAAATCACTTATTGATAGATAAAAAGTGAATTTTATATACAACTATATAGATCAGACCAAAATGAGGGACAAATGAGGAGGAAAGATTGACATTGCTCCAAATCAGGGACAGTCCCTCCAAATCAGGGACAGTTGGGAGCTATGCCTGTCCTCAGGGCCCACTAACAGGCCAGGTTTGCAAGATAACTGAAATACATCACAGGTGATATCATTTGCTGCTGAGTGATTGCAGTATTCTAGTCTGCATCTCCCCAAGGTAATACATAAAAACTGGCCTGTTAGTGGGTCCTGAGGACAGGAGTTGAGAACCTCTGACCTAGGACCCCTTTTACTAGCTAATTTTTTTTTTTTAAAGTCAGCAGCTACAAATATTGCAGCTGCTGACTTTTAAAAATCGGACACTTACCTGTCCCGGGGTCCAGCGATGCGGGGGAACGAGGGCCCCCCCTCGTTCCCCGAGCTGCTCACGGCGCCGACATTCCTAATGTGGGAACCCGGCTGTGGCTTCACAGCCGGCACCCACTGCGCATGCGCGAGCGGCGCCGTGCGCCGTGATTTGACACTCAGTTATCTGGGACACGTGACAGGTCCCAGATGACTGTGCGGCGCCGAGGGGGAAGTGACGTTTTGCCCGGGCAATGAAGGTGGCAGACTATGAGGGACCCCCTAGCAACAGGCATTTAGAAGTGAGTAAAAAAAAATAAATTTTCCAATTATTTATTTTTTATTTTTTTTATGATTTTTAAGCCCCTTTTTTTTTTTTTGACCGCAACCCCACTTTAAGCCTACAGGCTCCTTTTCCCAGAAAATGTATACACATATCAGGGAATGGTGGTAAAGATTGTCAGAACACAAATAGCTATGTTATGCTAATGCCATTGGTGGCAGAGATTAATGAATTTCATCAATCAAACATTTGACTCATTCACCCTGTGATTCAGTTCACGGCATGAATATTTTCCAAATGTCATTTTTTTTTTTTTTATGTAAATCCACAAGGATTGCACCCCCTCTCTTTTTTAACCAGGATAAACACCTAGAATGTTAAAGTCATATACTGTATTAATGAAAAAGTGTACAATACAGACTTCCACAGTGTCCGTCTGATCTGTCTGTGGAAGCCTCGCACCTCCAAACGCCTCTATATAGTGCAGTCTAATTCTAATCAGCGAGGGTATCAACAGTGGGATATTTACTGCAGCACTTCATCTTGGGAGTCATCTCATTCCTTCATGTGGTTTATACTTTTAAGAAGCCCAGGCTAAAAAAATGTAGCTAAAGACTTTTGGTTTCAATATTTGTTATTGAAGTATGAAGCTAGGATAATCAACATACGTTGAACAGAAGCATTGACAGCATCAATGAGAGGAGAATGAGAGCATACATTTCTCTAACGTTACATCCTGGCCTAATGGGCACCTATCTGTGTGATTCAACCTTAACCACCTTGACCATGGAAAGAATTTAACCCCTTAATGACCAGACCATTTTTTGCTATTTGGCACTGCGTTACTTTAAAGCGGTGTTTCCACAAAAAAGTCAGCAGCTACAAATACTGCAACTGCTGACTTTTAATACAATTGGACACTTACCTGTCCCAGTGTCCAGCAGTAGACATGTGCGATTCGTTTCGTACGAATTCGTAATTCGTACGAATTTTTCGAAATTCGTACGAATTTACGAATCTGTAGTACGAATTTTTTTTTTTACGAATTCCGTACGGAATACGAATTTTTTTTTACGAATCGTTAGTAAAGTTACGAATCGTTACGAATCGTTACGAATCGTTAACGCGGCTAATGAATTGTTGGTTCTCATAACACAGAGAACAATTCGAATCCAACTACAAATATCGAATTTCAATTTCAAGTTACGAATCGTTACGAATCGTTATGAATAGTTACGAATCGTTACGAATCGTTACGAATCGTTATGAATAGTTACGAATCGTTAGTAAATCCAACTACCAATATCGAATTTCAACTAATTTGAACGAAATTATTATAGCAGATATAACGAATGAATTCGAATGACAAAGTGTCATTTTTGCAGAAAAAAAAAAAGCGTAGGGGTCCCCCCAAATTCAATAACCAGGCCCTTCAGGTCTGGTATGGATATTAAGGGGGACCCCAGCCAAAAAAAAATAAAAAAAATGGCGTGGGGTCCCCCCCAAATATCCATACCAGACCCTTCAGGTCTGGGATGGATTTTAAGGGGAACCCCGGCCAAAAAAAAAAAAAAAAAATGGCGTGGGGTCCCCCTCAAAATCCATACCAGACCCTTTATCCGAGCACGCAACCTGGCAGGCCGCAGGAAAGGAGGGGGGGACGAGAGCGGCCCCCCCTCCCGCCTGAACCGTACCAGGCCACATGCCCTCAACATTGGGAGGGTGCTTTGGGGTCCCCCCCAAAGCACCTTGTCCCCATGTTGATGAGGACAAGGGCCTCATCCCCACAACCCTGGCCGGTGGTTGTGGGGGTCTGCGGGCGGGGGGCTTATCGGAATCTGGAAGCCCCCTTTAACAAGGGGACCCCCAGATCCCGGCCCCCCCCCTGTGTGAAATGGTAAGGGGGTACAAAAGTACCCCTACCATTTCACCAAAAAAGTGGCAAAAATGGTAAAAATGACAGGAGACGGTCTTTGACAATTCCTTTATTAAAATCTTCTTTCTTCTTTCTTCTTCTTCCTTCTTCATCTTCTCCTTCCGTCATCTTCTCCTTCTTCATCTTCTCCTTCCGGCATCTTCTTCCATCTTCTTCTTCCTTCGATTCGCTTCTTCTTCCTCCGGTCTTCTCGTCCTTCTCGTCCGGCGTCGTCCTTCTCGTCCGGCATCGTCGTCTCTTCTCGCAGGCCGCTCCTCGCAATGGGAGGCTCCCGCTCTGTGAGGCTTCGCTCCGGGTGACAGGTCTTTTATAACGAAGGCACCTGGTGACCCCGCCCCCTCTGACGCACGGGGACGTCATGTGGAATTCCCTATGGCTTTCCCCATGACGTCAGAGAGGGGGCGGGGTCACCGGGTGCCTTCGTTATACAAGACCTGTCACCCGGAGCGAAGCCTCACAGAGCGGGAGCCTCCCATTGCGAGGAGCGGCCTGCGAGAAGAGACGACGATGCCGGACGAGAAGGACGACGCCGGACGAGAAGGACGAGAAGACCGGAGGAAGAAGAAGCGAATCGAAGGAAGAAGAAGATGGAAGAAGATGCCGGAAGGAGAAGATGAAGAAAGGAAGACCAGAAGAAAGAAGAAAGAAGATTTTAATAAAGGAATTGTCAAAGACCGTCTCCTGTCATTTTTACAATTTTTGACGCTTTTTTGGTGAAATGGTAGGGGTACTTTTGTACCCCCTTACCATTTCACACAGGGGGGGGGCGGGATCTGGGGGTCCCCTTGTTAAAGGGGGCTTCCAGATTCCGATAAGCCCCCCGCCCGCAGACCCCCACAACCACCGGCCAGGGTTGTGGGGATGAGGCCCTTGTCCTCATCAACATGGGGACAAGGTGCTTTGGGGGGGACCCCAAAGCACCCTCCCAATGTTGAGGGCATGTGGCCTGGTACGGTTCAGGCGGGAGGGGGGGCCGCTCTCGTCCCCCCCTCCTTTCCTGCGGCCTGCCAGGTTGCGTGCTCGGATAAGGGTCTGGTATGGATTTTATGGGGGACCCCACGCCATTTTTTTGGGCTAGGGTTCCCCTTAAAATCCATCCCAGACCTCAAGGGTCTGGTATGGATTTTGAGGGGGACCCTACGCCATTTTTTTTTTTTTTTTTTGGCTGGGGGTCCCCCTTAATATCCATCCCAGACCTGAAGGGCCTGGTTATTGAATTTGGGGGGACCCCTACGCATTTTTTTATCAATGACTTCAATGAATGACAGTTCTCTGTATTACGGATCCAACAATTCATTTGCCGGCAAATAGCTGCGACTCGTGATTTTAAATAGTTTTTTTTTTCCTGCAAAAATGACACTGTGCAGGGACAGTTCCCTATATTAGATATACTGAATCTCGAATCATTCGAAGCATTCGTTATATCCGCTATTATAATTTCTTTCATATTAGTTGAAATTACATATTTGTTAGTTACAATACAACATTCGAATTGTTCTCTGTATTGCGGGAATCGGCAATTAGCCGCGAGTGATTTTAAATGTCTTTTTTTCCTGCAAAAATGACACATTGTACAGAGAGAGTTCTAAACACGGGAAACCTGCGCCCTTCTATATACTATATACTCTATAGTATGTCTATGAAGGGGGTCATGTTTCCCGTGTTTAGAACTCTCTCTGTACAATGTGTCATTTTTGCAGGAAAAAAAGACATTTAAAATCACTCGCGGCTAATTGCCGATTCCCGTAATACAGAGAACAATTCGAATGTTGTATTGTAACTAACAAATATGTAATTTCAACTAATATGAAAGAAATTATAATAGCGGATATAACGAATGCTTCGAATGATTCGAGATTCAGTATATCTAATATAGGGAACTGTCCCTGCACAGTGTCATTTTTGCAGGAAAAAAAAAACTATTTAAAATCACGAGTCGCAGCTATTTGCCGGCAAATGAATTGTTGGATCCGTAATACAGAGAACTGTCATTCATTGAAGTCATTGATAAAAAAAATGCGTAGGGGTCCCCCCAAATTCAATAACCAGGCCCTTCAGGTCTGGGATGGATATTAAGGGGGACCCCCAGCCAAAAAAAAAAAAAAAATGGCGTAGGGTCCCCCTCAAAATCCATACCAGACCCTTGAGGTCTGGGATGGATTTTAAGGGGAACCCTAGCCCAAAAAAATGGCGTGGGGTCCCCCATAAAATCCATACCAGACCCTTATCCGAGCACGCAACCTGGCAGGCCGCAGGAAAGGAGGGGGGACGAGAGCGGCCCCCCCTCCCGCCTGAACCGTACCAGGCCACATGCCCTCAACATTGGGAGGGTGCTTTGGGGTCCCCCCCAAAGCACCTTGTCCCCATGTTGATGAGGACAAGGGCCTCATCCCCACAACCCTGGCCGGTGGTTGTGGGGGTCTGCGGGCGGGGGGCTTATCGGAATCTGGAAGCCCCCTTTAACAAGGGGACCCCCAGATCCCGGCCCCCCCCCCTGTGTGAAATGGTAAGGGGGTACAAAAGTACCCCTACCATTTCACCAAAAAAGTGGCAAAAATTGTAAAAATGACAGGAGACGGTCTTTGACAATTCCTTTATTAAAATCTTCTTTCTTCTTTCTTCTGGTCTTCCTTTCTTCATCTTCTCCTTCCGGCATCTTCTTCCATCTTCTTCTTCCTTCGATTCGCTTCTTCTTCCTCCGGTCTTCTCGTCCTTCTCGTCCGGCGTCGTCCTTCTCGTCCGGCATCGTCGTCTCTTCTCGCAGGCCGCTCCTCGCAATGGGAGGCTCCCGCTCTGTGAGGCTTCGCTCCGGGTGACAGGTCTTGTATAACGAAGGCACCCGGTGACCCCGCCCCCTCTCTGACGTCATGGGGAAAGCCATAGGGAATTCCACATGACGTCCCCGTGCGTCAGAGGGGGCGGGGTCACCAGGTGCCTTCGTTATAAAAGACCTGTCACCCGGAGCGAAGCCTCACAGAGCGGGAGCCTCCCATTGCGAGGAGCGGCCTGCGAGAAGAGACGACGATGCCGGACGAGAAGGACGACGCCGGACGAGAAGGACGAGAAGACCGGAGGAAGAAGAAGCGAATCGAAGGAAGAAGAAGATGGAAGAAGATGCCGGAAGGAGAAGATGAAGAAAGGAGAAGATGACGGAAGGAGAAGATGAAGAAGGAAGACCAGAAGAAAGAAGATTTTAATAAAGGAATTGTCAAAGACCGTCTCCTGTCATTTTTACCATTTTTGCCACTTTTTTGGTGAAATGGTAGGGGTACTTTTGTACCCCCTTACCATTTCACACAGGGGGGGGGCCGGGATCTGGGGGTCCCCTTGTTAAAGGGGGCTTCCAGATTCCGATAAGCCCCCCGCCCGCAGACCCCCACAACCACCGGCCAGGGTTGTGGGGATGAGGCCCTTGTCCTCATCAACATGGGGACAAGGTGCTTTGGGGGGGACCCCAAAGCACCCTCCCAATGTTGAGGGCATGTGGCCTGGTACGGTTCAGGCGGGAGGGGGGGCCGCTCTCGTCCCCCCCTCCTTTCCTGCGGCCTGCCAGGTTGCGTGCTCGGATAAAGGGTCTGGTATGGATTTTGAGGGGGACCCCACGCCATTTTTTTTTTTTTTTTTTGGCCGGGGTTCCCCTTAAAATCCATCCCAGACCTGAAGGGTCTGGTATGGATATTTGGGGGGGACCCCACGCCATTTTTTTTATTTTTTTTTGGCTGGGGTCCCCCTTAATATCCATACCAGACCTGAAGGGCCTGGTTATTGAATTTGGGGGGACCCCTACGCTTTTTTTTTTTCTGCAAAAATGACACTTTGTCATTCGAATTCATTCGTTATATCTGCTATAATAATTTCGTTCAAATTAGTTGAAATTCGATATTGGTAGTTGGATTTACTAACGATTCGTAACTATTCATAACGATTCGTAACGATTCGTAACTATTCATAACGATTCGTAACGATTCGTAACTTGAAATTGAAATTCGATATTTGTAGTTGGATTTGAATTGTTCTCTGTGTTATGAGAACCAACAATTCATTAGCCGCGTTAACGATTCGTAACGATTCGTAACGATTCGTAACGATTCGTAACTTTACTAACGATTCGTAAAAAAAATTACGATTCGTCCGAATTTCGTATTTCGTACGAATTCGAACGGAATTTCGTACACGAATTACGAATTACGAATTTTTTGTATATACGAAACGGGACGAAACGAAACGAAACGAATTTTTTGGCAGTTCCCATGTGGCCTCAGAATCTCCAAGATGTGTTTTAGCAAAGCTCAGTCGTGACTGCATATGGCCTTTCTTAACCACTGCGTTACTTTAACTGACAATTGTGCAGGCATGCGATGCTGTACCCAAATAAAATCATTTTTTTCCCCGAAAATAGAGCTTTCTTTTGGTGGTATTTGATCACCTCTGCTGTTTTTATTTTTTGTGCTGTAAACAAAAAAAGAGCGACAATTTTGAAAAAACATTTCCAAAAAAAAATAAAAAAATACAAATTTGTTCATCAGTTTAGGCCAATATGTATTCTTCTATGTATTTTTGGTAAAAAAAAATCACAATAAGAGTATATTGATTGATTTGTGCAAAAGTTATAGCGTCTACAAAATAGGGGATAGATTTGTAGCATTTTTATCATTATCATGTTTTTTACTTGTAATGGCAGTGATCAGCGTTTTGTAGCGGGACTGCAACATTGCGATGGACAGATCGGACACTTTTGACACTTTTTTGGGACCAGTGATATTTATACAGTGAACAGTGCTATAAAAATGCACTGATTACTGTATAAATGACACTGGCAGAAAAGGGGTTAACACTAGAGGTGATCAAGGGGTTAAATGTGTTCCCTGGGAGGTTTTTCTAACTGTGAGGGGAGTGGACTGACTGGGAGTACAGAGAGATCGCTGTTCCTAATCACTAGAAACAGACGATCTCTCTGTACTCCCCTGACAAAACGGGCATCTGCTTTGTTTTTCGGGTACGTCGTTTCACGCAATAGGGCTGCCCTACCGCAGTATATATGCAGTGAGCGGTCCTTAAGTGGTTTAAGAGTGTATTTTTCCTGCAACCCTCCCATACAAGCAACATTTGTGGAGAATTTATGATATTGTTGTCACATGCACACAATGAACTCTCTTTGTCATAAATTCCTGCAACTGCTTCAGAGTTGCTGTAGGCCTCTTGGTAACCTCTCTGACAAGTTTCCTCCTGGCTCTTTCATCCAGTTTGGATTGACGTCTTGATCCAGGGAGAGTCTGTGTTGTACCAAATACCTTACACTTCTTAATAATAGATTTCATTGTGCTTCTAGACATTGATAAAGCCTTTGACATTTTTTTGTATCCCTCTTCTGCCTTGTGCCTGTCCACAACTTTATCCTGTAGGTCCTTTGGTAGTGCATTGCCACCCATAGCTGATTGTTTGCTTCAGTTGCACTACCAGAGACTGAAATGCTCCAGGAAAGCCCTTTTCATACTGAGCTAATAAAAATTACCACAGCTGATCACAGATGAATGTCAAATGCCTTTGTGTGCCATTAAGAAGGTGATTAGCTACACCTGATTGAGTTTACAAGTCATTTTTAGGAGGGGGTGATCCTTTTGGATAAAGGAAAAACTATGTCTGTCTTCATTTCAGGCTGCAAATCAACATAATGTGATTATTTTAAAGGTGGTGTTTTTTTTTTTTATATACCCCCTATACATCCTGCTCTTTCATTTAAATTAGCTACAGTTCCATAAGGAACAGCCAGTACAAGATCTGTACCTGTAACTGTGCAGGCATCTTCCTTGTAGTACTTTTGTAGGGCCCAGATTGTCTCAAACCCAAGCACACTCAAAGGTGGCTTCTACCTGGAGTATTTATCTATTTGTGTATTAAGCACCCTAATGAAAATAGCAACATTAAAGCCACCTGCTTGCTCTTTCTCCTAGAGCACAGGTGTCAAACACAAGGCCCGCGGGCCGAATCCGGCCCTCCAGGCCATCTCCAGCCCTCCTCTGGTCCTCCTCCAGACCCTTACTTTCTGCTTTCAAGCAATGCATCCAGCTTCTTCCCAGCAGCAGCATAAGGAAAGGGGGTGCACTGTGATGTAAGGGAGAGTGATGGACTCAACTTCTGATGGTGGGGTGGCTCTTGACATCTAATGTAAGGGGAGGGGATGTGCTGGACATCTAATCTTACAGATACAACCATAATGCTTATGCGGCCCACGGTAAAATTGAGTTTGACACCCCCGTCCTAGAGGATCTAGGACAATACACAAAAAACTCTTTGGACCATGCCAATAACTGAAAGTATTATTTACAAAACTTTAACAGGGTGACAGTTTCACTTTAATAATTCAAGGGCTTCTCTTAATCATAATGTAAAACTGTATCTGCATGACATTTGCAGGAGCAGGTATAGTAATTTCAGTTCTTGTAGAACGATATGCCCACAATGTCTGTTTCTTTTCCACCTCAAAACCACAGCGATTGTTCCAGCGATAGTGAGCGCTGGTGATGCACACTGCTCACACGCCTGTGGTTTCCTGTTTGCTGCAAGCCTGGCAGGAAGAGGCTGATTATTGAGTTTCATTAAATGTAGGCAATATATGGTGCTAGCTAAGCCGTAGCTCACAACAGGCATAACCAATACAAATGACACAATATACTACTAGCATTTAAAACAAAAACAGAATGCAGAACATAGTGAAGTTCTAAAACATGAGTTATACCAGAGCGTGCCTTTCCACAATCTTGCTTTGACCATACTTCTCACTTCTATGTTGCTAAATCGAGAACATTTTATCTACTTTAGGATTCTGCATGATTGTTTAGTAGTGAAATAGTGACATAGTATGCCAGTGTGTATAATTTTAATTTGGCAATAAAGCATGCTAAGGCATACAGGATGGACATGTGACCAGAGGTTGTCCCAAATACCCAGAGTTCACTGGTATAGAAATGTTTGGAGAAATGTCTAAAGCCTATACACATGGGCCAAATGTCGGAAGACATTGGCCGGTTCAAAAAAAAATAAAAAAATATGGCCGACATTCGGCTCGTGTGTACGGCACCCTGAGCATGGTGGAAAACCAGCAGCTGACCAACTCCCGATCAGCAATTTCAGCCAATGACAGAGAACGCTGATCGTAGTGTTCTGGTGAGGGGCTGTCCCCCTGTCAGAACACAATAGCTCAGCAGGGGAGATTGCTATATTAACTTTGCATAGTTAGTACAGCGGCTCTGACCGGAGCTGGGTTGAATGAAAAAAAAAAAAGAAGCTCACTGTATGTACCAGGCTTAAAGTGGAAGTCCATGCTCAGACAACGGCTGTGAAATGAATGGGGAGTGACGTCACCCATAGACTTACTATGGGGCTTCCATTGTCAGACGTGTCCTCTGCACCCGCTTCCATAGCAAAGCCGGGGCTGACAGCTCAGCGTGGGATCAGAGCTTCCGCCGCTGGAGATCGGGTTGGATCGCCTGCAGAAAAGGTGTGTATACTGATTATTTCTTTACAGGGCTAGATAGGATAGTGTTAGAATGTTGGTGGCTATAGATGCAGGGATTTTAGTTTTAGCATGGACTTCCTCTTTAAGAGGTCTATATATGACTGTCATCTGTCATACAAAGGAAACACTACTTTTACATCATCAACTAAATAGTTTTCTTACTATTATATAATGGTTAACTCCAAAGTTGATGTGTTTTTTGTAATGTGAGGACCCCACTGAAGAGGTAGGACCATTAGAATTACTGGAGCCATACATTTGTTGTGTTGCCATTATAAAGCCACA